>JAWNNJ010000993.1:0-18812 GCA_035045125.1 Hypselothyrea guttata
CTGCCCAACTAGCCTGTGCAAAAATTGGAAACTCTAATTCGACGCTATCTCTCACAGATAATGTACCAATATGCACGATATGTCGTTGGAATCGTTGATTTTTTTCAGAATTTTCAGCATCTTAACATCAAAAATCGTACGCACAGTTTTTTAGAAAATCTGCATTGAAAGGCCGGCACATGTGGCATGGCAGCTCTAGCCATGCGCTACTCGCGTGGCAAAAAACGATGTAAATTTTTTTTTTCATGTACGAAAATGCACGATATGTCATTAAATTCGTACGATTTTTCTAAGAATTACTGCATTTTTATTTTTTACATCGTACGCACAGATTTTGAGAAATTCCGCTTTAAAGTCGGCATATTTAGCTTTTGAAGCGCCCGCCATAATGGCCGACCACACGCTGCCCAACTAGCCTGTGCAAAAATTGGAAACTCTAATTCGACGCTATCTCTCACAGATAATGTACCAATATGCACGATATGTCGTTGGAATCGTTGATTTTTTTCAGAATTTTCAGCATCTTAACATCAAAAATCGTACGCACAGTTTTTTAGAAAATCTGCATTGAAAGGCGGCACATGTGGCATGGCAGCTCTAGCCATGCGCTACTCGCGTGGCAAAAAACGATGTAAATTTTTTTTTTCATGTACGAAAATGCACGATATGTCATTAAATTCGTACGATTTTTCTAAGAATTACTGCATTTTTATTTTTTACATCGTACGCACAGATTTTGAGAAATTCCGCTTTAAAGTCGGCATATTTAGCTTTTGAAGCGCCCGCCATAATGGCCGACCACACGCTGCCCAACTAGCCTGTGCAAAAATTGGAAACTCTAATTCGACGCTATCTCTCACAGATAATGTACCAATATGCACGATATGTCGTTGGAATCGTTGATTTTTTTCAGAATTTTCAGCATCTTAACATCAAAAATCGTACGCACAGTTTTTTAGAAAATCTGCATTGAAAGGCCGGCACATGTGGCATGGCAGCTCTAGCCATGCGCTACTCGCGTGGCAAAAAACGATGTAAATTTTTTTTTTCATGTACGAAAATGCACGATATGTCATTAAATTCGTACGATTTTTCTAAGAATTACTGCATTTTTATTTTTTACATCGTACGCACAGATTTTGAGAAATTCCGCTTTAAAGTCGGCATATTTAGCTTTTGAAGCGCCCGCCATAATGGCCGACCACACGCTGCCCAACTAGCCTGTGCAAAAATTGGAAACTCTAATTCGACGCTATCTCTCACAGATAATGTACCAATATGCACGATATGTCGTTGGAATCGTTGATTTTTTTCAGAATTTTCAGCATCTTAACATCAAAAATCGTACGCACAGTTTTTTAGAAAATCTGCATTGAAAGGCCGGCACATGTGGCATGGCAGCTCTAGCCATGCGCTACTCGCGTGGCAAAAAACGATGTAAATTTTTTTTTTCATGTACGAAAATGCACGATATGTCATTAAATTCGTACGATTTTTCTAAGAATTACTGCATTTTTATTTTTTACATCGTACGCACAGATTTTGAGAAATTCCGCTTTAAAGTCGGCATATTTAGCTTTTGAAGCGCCCGCCATAATGGCCGACCACACGCTGCCCAACTAGCCTGTGCAAAAATTGGAAACTCTAATTCGACGCTATCTCTCACAGATAATGTACCAATATGCACGATATGTCGTTGGAATCGTTGATTTTTTTCAGAATTTTCAGCATCTTAACATCAAAAATCGTACGCACAGTTTTTTAGAAAATCTGCATTGAAAGGCCGGCACATGTGGCATGGCAGCTCTAGCCATGCGCTACTCGCGTGGCAAAAAACGATGTAAATTTTTTTTTTCATGTACCAATATGCACGATATGTCGTTGGATTCCTTGATTTTTTTCAGAATTTACTGCGTTTAAATTTTTAAGATTGTAGGAACAGATTTTGAGAAAATCGCCCTCAAAGGCCGGCACATGCTGGCGTCCCAGCCCTGGCCAGCCGACATTCAGGCCGGTACATTTGCGTACTATGGCCACACTGTTCGCGAAATTCCGACTAGGTGGCAAGGTACCGCCGCAAATTACAATGGCGCCCCGACGCTATGTTTAGTTGTAAAATGGCGCCAATCTACCAGGTTCGTATATTGCTGCGGCATACATTATAGGTATTTTATATTTATTTTATTTTATTTCCAGACTTTTTATATTACCAGCGCAGTGTTCAACCCCAATGGGGATACTGGACGCGGAGGTGGCCATCGCGGCGGTTGGGGCAATCGCGGCGTCGGCGGCCCTCGAGGCGGTGGCGCCAATCGCGGCGTCGGTGGCCATCGCGGCGGTGGCGCCAATCGCGGCGTCGGTGGCCCTCGAGGCGGTGGCGCCAATCGCGGCGTCGGTGGCCCTCGAGGCGGTGGCGCCAATCGCGGCGTCGGTGGCCCTCGAGGCGGTGGCCCTCGAGGAGGTGGCCATCGAGGCGGTGGCCCCCGACGTGCCAATGAAGGCGGCGGTGACAATGGCGGCAACAATAGCGCCGGTGGCGACGGCGATAATAGCGCCGGTGGCGGCGGCGACAATAGCGCCGGTGGCTGCGGCGACAATAGCGCCGGTGGCGGTGGCGACAATAGCGCCGGTGGCTGCGGCGACAATGGCGCCGGTGGCGACGGCGATAATAGCGCCGGTGGCGGCGGCGACAATAGCGCCGGTGGCGACGGCGATAATAGCGCCGGTGGCGTCGGCGACAATAGCGCCGGTGGCGGCGGCGACAATAGCGCCGGTGGCTGCGGCGACAATGGCGCCGGTGGCGACGGCGATAATAGCGCCGGTGGCGGCGGCGACAATAGCGCCGGTGGCGACGGCGATAATAGCGCCGGTGGCGGCGGCGACAATAGCGCCGGTGGCTGCGGCGACAATAGCGCCGGTGGCTGCGGCGACAATGGCGCCGGTGGCTGCGGCGACAATGGCGCCGGTGGCCGCAAAAAGAAAAAGCGCCGCGCAGGCAAAAATATAACCGCAAAGCGCAAGCGCATTGCAAGAATTTTTGCAAAATTTGAAAAATTTAATAGATAATGGATAAGAAACAATAAACTTGATATCGAAATTAAATTTATTATTTTATATATTTAAATATTGGACGGGGCAAGTAAGTATATAAAAGGGTCTATTAATTTAGTGCAAATGACAGATGTATGTAACAGGCAGAAGGAGGCTTGGCATACCCCACAAAATATATATATTCTTGATCAGGGAGACAAGCTGAGTCGATTTAGCCCTGTCTGTCTGTCTGCCTGAATGTACGCTGAGATTTCTTAAACTATAAAAGCTAGAGGTAGGTGTATATAATACGCAGATAAAGGTTATTTCAAATCGTTGATGCCACGCCTTCTTCACCCCCAAAAATCAATAAAACTTACACAACCTCGTGTTTTTTAAACATGAACATATTCGCAAAATATACTCTCTTCTATTATATTTAACTATCCCGAATAGCGCATTGAAATCGGTTAATAAACAAAAAATATAAATTCAATTATATGTAGAATATTTAAATAAATTTTTTACTGAATTTTCGAGCGCGCAGCCCGAGCTTTGGCACAGGGTATAAGACAGTGGGGCCCGTCCGACTGATCTGCTCCGCCCTTTCTGGTTTTTATTATTACATTTGGTGCTGCGAACGATCGTTAAATATTTCAACAATTTATTATGTATTTTCATAATTGCATTATGACAAATATATCATATGTTTTAGCTTAACTTTAGACGTCAATAAAATAGTTTTAAGTTAGTAATTGTATAAAAAACACTGCGCTTATGCTAATACTCGGCTTTTTGATAATGCTCCTTGCGAAACGATGACAACTTCATGCGCTGCGCCTGAAGCGCCTGCTCCAGTTCTAATACTTTCACTTGGATCTCAATCTCCATGGTCTTCAGCTGTGACGGCGTCAACGTGACCAAATCAATCTCATTCGCCTGCTCCTGCCGTGCTCCTGCTCCTTCACAGTGGCTACCACATTGCCAGTTGCTTTCGTCACATTCTTCGAGGCCAGCGTCAAATTAGCCAGATTCTGGCTTTTATTGTTGGCCTTCACCTTGCTGGCTATAACCAGCTGCACCGTGCAAGCATTGCCTAAAATTATATAAATTAATTATATAATATACAGATAAGCAAACTATAACTATACCTTTCTGTGCTGAAACAATCTCTTGCTGCAAGATGCGTGATTTCAAAATCAACACTTTAATGCATTCCATTAGGTCTCCAAAATCTTCTCGTTTACTTCCAGTTTTATTTTATTGTCGTTCTCACGCGATTTTTGGTGCAGCCTCCTTGATGGCGCTGTCAATTTCCTTAAGCTCCATTTCGATCATCTTGTCCAGATCAAAGCTGTTCTCATTCTGATTGAGCAGCCCCTGCACCAGCTGATTTAACGAAGTTAGTTTTGTTTTTATTGTCTGCATTATAGTTTCCTGATTGGCATCGCCTTTCTGCACAGCATCAAACATCTGGGCAGACGGAGCGTTTATTCTCAATTATATCTGCAAATGTTAAGTAATTTAGTAAAACATTCTAGCATAGTGTTATAGATCTTACGAACCATGTCCCTTCTCGATTTCCGATGTGGACGCATCGATAATGTCGCATTGATCGTGCAGCTGCACATAATAATAACCCAGATTTATAATATCGTGCAGCTTCTCACTGCTCTCCTCAATTGGTATTTGTGCGGAGGATTTTAGTTTATTGAGCAGCACATCCGTCTGAACAGACATTTTCAGCACGCCTTCCAACGGCTGTCGATTTCTATCATTCAATTTGAACAGACATATTTCCTGCACAGTCTTGATCGTCAGATTTCGCAGCATTTGCAGTTGGTTGTTGCAGTGTTCATTCAGATGCGTCAATGAATCAACTTTTTGTAATGTTTTGCTTAGCTGAGCCTCGTGCTGCGTTAGTTTTTCCTGTAAATCCCTTGCAAGGTTTTCAGAGACGGCCTTTTCCTGTTCCAAAGCAGCCTCTGCGGTCTGTATAATGCAGTTATAATAATTAATATTAATATATAATATATTTTTATTCGATACTCACCCGCAGTGAATTCTCTGTTTGGGCCAGCTTGCCTGTGATGTCGCTTAAGTTGGCGTTCAACGCTTGGGAATCCTTTTCGTAAGACAACTGCAGCGCGTTGTTGCTTTGGCACAGCGTTTCATATTTTTCTGCAGCTTCCTAAAGGCGTAGCATAAGTTCGATTTTAATCGTATATTAACTAATTAAAAATATCGTTTTTTTTTTACCCGCAAAGCGTGCTCCTTTTGGGCTAACTTATCCGAAGTTTCACTAAAGTTGTTGCGAAAGATTTTTGCATCCTTTTCAGCAGTCTCTTCCTGTTCTTTACTAGTTTGTGACAGCAGTACGTATTTCTGCTCAGTTTCCTAAATAATCATAAATAATAATTAATGGTATAGCTAACATTTTAATTGACTTAATTTACCTGCAAGGAATATTTTAATTAATTTTGATAGTAATATCAGACCTGATGCAAAGCAAATATTGTTATTCGACGTGGGCAGCAATTGTCCCAAAGCAATTCCCAAGTTTTCGTAAAACAGACTACTGACAAGGCATATCAATACCTTTCCAGGTAAATTCGTCAAAATCTCAATGGTGCTGTAGACGAGCATGACGCTCATGGCATAAAAGCAGCAGGATATCAGTAATCCCACAGGATACATCTTGAAGCGGATGCGATCATTGCCCAGAACATTCAAATCAAAGCACAAAAACGTGTACAACTGTGCTGAAAAGAATTCAAAAAATTAATCATCCTCCAATAAATGATCTAATTGAGATCGTCCACTTACCTTTTGGTCGGGATGCAGGGAATTACGGATCTTTTGAATGCAATACTGACT
Organism: Hypselothyrea guttata; assembly: GCA_035045125.1. Classification (NCBI taxonomy): domain Eukaryota; kingdom Metazoa; phylum Arthropoda; class Insecta; order Diptera; family Drosophilidae; genus Hypselothyrea; species Hypselothyrea guttata. Next base: position 5,908 of record JAWNNJ010000993.1, read on the forward strand.
GTTGGAATACATGTTGTTTGTATTTGTGATAAAAAGCGATCCATTTTTGTAGTTTATTGTATGAGCCTCATCCGAAAAAGCGTCGAAATTTCTGGCATTCCAAGCCGTGCAATATGCCAAATTCTAGAGTACACAAATTATTAGTATTCTGATTAGGTTAATGGTAATATTCAAGAGCTATACTAAAATTCCAAAGCAAAAAAAAATATCCGGTATAAAAATGGGATATAAGTGTTGCATACATTCTGACAAAGTTATTGACCCTGTTTTTCCCATTTTTCAAATAGGCACAGGGTATAAAAATTGAATATAAGAGTTATTTTTAAATTTTTATTAAAAATTTCAAATAAAAAGGTTTTTCAATTTTTATAAAAAAAAAATAAAAATAAAAATGGGCACAGGGTATAGAAATTGAAATTGACAAAAATATTTTAAAATAATAATTGGAAATAAAAGTTTTATACTTTTCCTAAATAGCCGTGAAAAAATAGAATATGTGTTATTTCCACTCTTCGTCGATGTTTTTTTGGGCTTCGAATTTTTTGAAACTCAATTATTGTTTGCGATCCCTGATTAATATAAAACATATCCAGCATTCACCCAGACCAAGTCGCCGGGTTTCTATATAAAGCGATAGACTGGTATATTCTCCTTGTATAAGTCTTCCAGTAATCGTCCGGTACGGCGAACCATTCGCAATCGCCGGGTCCGATATTGATGTTAATTGAGCAAAAATTATTATTCTCCTCATGGCCGGGCGTACGACTTTCCGGCACCCTCATGTACAGCTGCACAGTGTTCAATCCCATAATAATAACAAGGGCCACATGGGACAGCATATTGGCAGCGAAAATGATGCAAAGACCAGGAGCTTCTGCTGTTCGCTCAGCTGCGGCTTCAATTTGCGCTGATCCGATAAGTCCACATTCGTGCCGAATCTGCAAGGAAAACACCAATTAGAACAAGTTTGACAACAGCTCACGCTGCGCGCTTGCCCTTAGAGCACGTACACTAGGGGGCATAAATATTGTGACAAAAAATGGCGTTTATTTCAGATGCTGACTAATAATAATTCTTTTGTTTTTTTTTTTTTGTTAAATTCCAAAATGGCATGAGTCTTAGCATATGGATGTGCTCATTTTATATACAAATACAATATATCTCTCTATAAAAATTAAAAAAAAAAACTATTTTTACATTGAATCTGAAATAATCGCCTATAATTATGCCCCTTAGTGTAATTTAATATACATTAAATTACCTGAGCATTTTGCTGCCGTTCTTTTGTTTTTGACGCATTAATTTAATGTTGGATTTTGAAACCGAATCCCTCGAATCAGAGTCAGACATAAGTTGAGAGCCAACCGAGCCCTTATCGCCCTCATCCTGCAACAAAAGGCACGTGATATTAAAATAATATAATATATATACTAATATAATAGATATACAAAGATTTAGAATCGCACCTTGACGCTATCTTGAAAACTCGACGCCTGATACTGAGATGGATGTGAAATGCAGGCCCAGACTGGCTTCGTTTGGGATAAGTCCCAGTTTTCGTCGGGCGATTGATTCACCTGGATGTGCACCTCGACGCTGTGATCGGGATTGGCTTCTACCAGCGTTTTGGTCGAGAATAAACCCAAATCCAGCTTTAAGGCACCCGCTAATCCACGCTCCCTTTCATATTCGATATCGTTCGCATTTTGTTCTATAAAATTAGGTTTAGTATCATCATTGCTTTGCGTTAAAGTTTTGCATTTAATTGCGCAGGACTCTCGGTCGATTTGCTTGGCCAGCGGATTTTTATTTTCTGTTCGTTGTCTGTAAAACACATCAACTTATTAACTGTTGTATATATTTAAATGATTAAAGTTTTACCTGATGAACTGGCATTGTTTGCCTTCATGTTGCCATAAAAAATCATTCGAGCTCTTCTTTGACCAACTTTCCACTGACTTCGTATTGATATGAGTTTGTGGCATTGTTGTTAATGATATTGACAGATTCCAGGCTTCTTCGATAGAACACAGCTGGCGTCGATTTTAAGTGATACGTGGCAGTGGTTATCGACTGAGTTGTGAGTTTGTTAACTATAAAAAGAAAATAGTTTTGATTAGTTTAAGCATTTAGTTACGTTTTCTCTTGATATACGCTTACTTGCATTAGTTTTAGCAAAACTCATTTCCACACCACCATAGAGGTAGAGTTAATGGTGCGTTTTTTTTTAAGTGGTATCCCCAATAGGCCTAATCCACATTGTTGCTATCTTTGTATTTAAATAAAGTTATCATTTGAGCAACTATTCTCTTATATGCTCAAAAAACGTTGTATTTAAATAAAGTTATCATTTGAGCAACTATTCTCTTATATGCTCAAAAAACGTTGTATTTAAATAAAGTTATCATTTGAGCAACTATTCTCTTATATGCTCAAAAAACGTTGTATTTAAATAAAGTTATCATTTGAGCAACTATTCTCTTATATGCTCAAAAAACGTTGTATTTAAATAAAGTTATCATTTGAGCAACTATTCTCTTATATGCTCAAAATGCACATGATACATGTGATGTGATTATCTGATGGATTATATTTGTTTCTATTGCACGAATCACAGATTGATCGAAAACAGTTATTGCAACTAACTGAGTTCGTTTCAATCGTATTTTTTGCACAATGAAGGCAACTATTTTTTAAAGAATCGCCTTTATTAAGAAGTAGACTAAACAAATATTTCCTATATATATTTGAGTCTGATAAGTTAGTTAGAGGAATGTTTTTCAGATAAGACGCAGCGTATTGCAAAATAAAAACTCCGCAATTAAACTCGTCTTTTTGAACATCATGGCTGATATTAAATATTTGATACTCTAACTTATTGCCAACATTTTCGTAAAATTTTAGAAATTTATTTTTTGTTTTGGTGTTTCCAAAAGGGTCTAGAAAAGTTATTTCCTTTTTTACTTTATTAATAAACAAAATGTAGAAATGATTTTTATAGCAATGAGGCACAATTATAATGTCTTTTTTGCTTTCAAAAACATTTAACATTTGTTTTTCATTTTTCAAACAACATGGTTCAATCACACACGGAAAATTTTGTACATTATCGTTCTGTTGTTCATAAATAAGAGCAGTTAAAAGTGCGTCAACAATGAAATTTGTTAACCACTTACGCTCATATAATGATTGCAAGTCATCCGATGTTATAAGACACAAAAACTTGCTATAATCATCATTATGAACAGACTTAAATAGTGTGGAACAATTTAAAATATGCAAATTAGAATCTACAATATTGTTTTCATTAAAATTTTGTAGCAGCATATTTTTATAATTATCTTCCATGTCGAATTGAATTGCATCATTAATATTCCATTCTTCTGGTTCATTTACAAACTGATCTGTATTTCTATCAATACACGACTCATTGAATTCATCAAGAACGCTTTTAAGTCCTGAGAAATCACGTTGAAATAAACCAGCTTTAATTTTTTTTAAGCCCTTTTTTCTCCAACTTTCCTTAAAAGTTGAGAGTCTTTTATTTGACATTTCACTTGTCAATCTATTTTTATTCCCATTACGTCTTTTCGGTGTCGCTTTAATTATCGTACCGTGACGCAGCTGAGAATTTATATATTCTGGGTGTTTGAGTTTAACTTCATTCACCACAGAATTTGAAAGATCATCCATTTTACGAATAAATCTTCCAAGTTTAAGGCCTTGCTTTGTCTTTATAACACTGTGTTTAAGTGTTTTAAAAAAAGCTTCAATAGGTCCATTACTGGGCCTTTTATTGGTCTTATCAATGTGAATGCCAATTATGTTTGTCCAAAATGGCGCAAAAACAATATATTTTCCCAAAATTAGATCAACAATTTTAGGTTGATAAAATGTATTTGTTTTTGTGCATTCCGGCTGCTCTTGGAGCTCATTCTCAATATTCAAAGCTAAAGTGGTAAATTTAGTTTTGAATTGGCTATTGCCTGCAATTGTTTGCAAGGTTTCCTTATCATTTTTTGTAGAAATACAAGAACTTTCGTCAGTTTCTACCTCAAATGGTTCGGAAATATTGCCGGTAAAATATGAAATGGATTTATAAACCATTTCATTTAAGAATGGAGATAGAAAAATTGTTGCCAAATTTACAAACCATTTTTCTAAATCTTCTATTCGGCATATATTGTATCCACAACCTAGAACATTTCTAATTAATTTTCTAAGTTCAATGTGGATTATACCGACAGTATTGTCGATATCAGTACACATAATTTTAGTGTAATGGCTTGTGCAAAACTGAACACAAACTTTTGGAAATGCTTTATCTATGCCATATAAATAGCGATAGCACATTTCGTTGTATTCAATTATATTTAAATTGCAACATTCTCTCAGAATTGCCTTTATTATTGCAAAGCTTACGTCTGTTATGACTCGTTTGCATAAGGGCGACTGTAATTTATTGTCTTTACAATACATATTCAGCTCACATAAAAAGTGGCCAATATGATAGGCTGTATGATTAGACAAAATTGCATGTGCTATTGGATAAGTCATTTTTAAATGTGGAATATGCGCAACTATTGTGTAAATAAAAATTCTTTTATTAGCCACAATAATTGGTCGCACAACTCCACCAGTTGCATCCATATGCACCGTATGCACTTTAAGCGTTTTAAGCAATATATTTAAATGCTCCTTGTTCCACAAAAATACTTCAAGCTTGGTTGACAAATGCTGGATATAATGAGAATATCCGAAGCGCATCATATCATAAGCGTCTTTGAAAGGATCTTTGTCAAAATCATTTTTGGCGCTTTCTTCTGATAAGATGTTTCTATAATATGCTAAATTAGCATTGATCATTTGATCATTACCAACCAAAGCTCTTTCCGTATTTGCTTTATTAATAAGCTTTGTTTTGAATTCAAAGGCTGTTTGACCTTTGATTTCTTTTTTTGCCATAAAGCGATTAACTGCTCTAACTTGGGAAGCCTTTTTCAAATTTATGGTATGATTTAATGTTTCACCGCTCGAGTAAATTTTAACGAGCCCATTAAATTCTCCAATAAACTTGAAATAATTGCATGATGGATCTTTGCAGTATCCATATGCGACGAATGAATTGTTATTATTCACTCTAAATGATTTAAAATTTAGAACACAAGCGTTGTTAATGGCAAAAAACTTTTCTCTAACAATATGTTGAATTGTTTTTTTTTGAGAAAACATTTTGCCCCATGCGTCAACTTTTGCTTCTAAATTTTGAATTTGCATATCTGCAATGAAAAATGTGCAGCCAGAATTTGGTGAACGCAAATTTTTTTCATTATGCACCATTTTGACATCCACATTCAAGTTAGAGTGTCCAACCCGACAATCTTTACGAAAGCATTTTAAATCTGCTTCGATAAAACTTTCGTCAATAGGGTTGGACGAAATATTGGCAAATGATAAGCTATCATCATGATTTTTTGATTTTTGTGGAAAAGCCAAGGAACATTTATTCTTTTGTAGAAATCTATCATAGCTTAATTTTACGCTTTTACGCCAATATAAACAATTGGCGTTTACTTTTATAATTGGGTGTGTCAAATTTTTGACGAAATCACCAATTATAAAATAGTCCCCCTCTGCAAGTGTCTTGTTTTGAACAAGACCACTTGCTACTGCTGCCTCTATGGCAGCAGTCAAAATCCCCCCTTTTTTGCTGAAAATAAAAGTTAAAATAATTAAATATATGAAACTAAATAAATAATAATAAATAATATAATAAATTATTAGAATAATAAAATTTACCCTGTTTTGCCATTTTTCAATGGGTACAGGGTAAAACAAGTATGGGCGGAGCAACCAAAATAAAGTACTTGGTAGGTACAGCATTAAAAAAATTAAAGACCGAAAACACCTGCGCGACGAATGGCAAAAAAACACATAAATCTTATTTAAAATGGCGAATTTGGATATAGATTAAACTTAAAAATAACCAGTAAGGACGGAGCTACAGTCGGACGCAACCGACTGTAGGAGACCCTGTGCTTTGTGTTTTCTTCGCTATTTCTTGTTCGATTGTAATGTAATTCACAGCATCGATGGGGATTGTCATAGACTACGTACATGCCACATCCCAAATCTTTAGCTTTAAAAATACAAACTGTTGCTAAATTTGTTTTTCGGTTAGCGGAGGAATGAGAGGAGTTATCAAAAAACCTAAACTAACTTGATCTGATGGCTGCATAGGAGAACATAAAAACCAAAAAATGATATTTCTAGCTCTTATAGTTTGCAAGATCTAGGTGGCTGCTCTGTCTGTGCTATCTTCGCTGTTTCTTTTCCGTTGGTAAAATAATTCACAGCAATGATGGATAATGCCATAGGCTGCGTACATGCCAAATCCCAAGTCTATAGCTTTTAAACTGTGGCTTTAGTGGCGCTTACATACATTTATAAAACGATTTACTGCTGCATAACTCCGCTGTTTCTTCTCCGTTTGTAATGTAATTTACAGCATCGATGGATAATTCAATAGGCTACGTACATTTCAAATAACAGGTCTGTAGCTTTATTTTTGTGGCTGTAGTGGCACATATATGCATTTTGAAAAAAATTGTCTCTTGCGTATCTTTGCTATTTCCAATTCAAATCATAAATAAATTATAATATTCTGGGCGTTGACATACTACCGGCTTGTTAACGCGCGAACCCAAGCCAATACGCAGCCCACCACCCGCCCATCCGACCGAGGGGCGCACCGCGCATCGAGCGGAAAAAAAAATACGATAGATCGCGGAACAAAGCTACAAACAATATACAAATTTAAACAAAACTAAATATTATCTACGAGAAAGGTGTTGCAGAAGCGTCCATCTTAGTAGAGGCACAGAGGTGGTAAGCACTAAATTAATAGACCCTTTTACTTTTTCAAAGTACAGGGTCTAAAAATTGAAAATAACTAAATATAAATTTTTTTTTTTAAATATTTACTATTTTTATTCAATTTATTGTATAATATTATAATTATAATAAAAAAAAAACAATTGTAAAAATTTAAAAGTATAAATTATAAAAAATGAAAATTAGAGTATACATGGAATATATATATATTGAAACTTAAAGTAGTTAGGACTATAATAGCTCCAAGTCACTCAGCCGTCATTTGCAATCCTTGCAGTCTACAAATGCCAAAGCAATGGCAACTGGCGCTGCCGCCGCCTCTTAGCTGAGCAGCAGCGGATCCTCATCGACCGGAGACAATACCAAGGAGGAGGTAGCAGGAGGAGGTAACATCACAGAATCCGCATCATCATCATCATCCTTGTCCAAATTATCACCGTCATCGTTGTCCATGTGATTATAGCTCTCTTCGCTCCCATCTTCCTCGAGTGAGTTCAAAGCGCCATCCAATTCATTAAGATATCTCCAGCCGTTTAGGAGCTAAGATTTCGAATTCGCCGATTGAGTCACTGTGCGCCGCTTAACATTGACCAATTAAAGACACTCATCTATCTGTTTTCACTAGATGGTAGGTTTATACCAAACGCTTATAAAGTTTATTTAAAATTTTGTATGCCACGCCCCATTTATGCCCTAATCGATAAAAACTGAATAACAAGCGTAATATTAAACACACAAGGTCTGCTCCGCCCATTTTAATAAATGTCTAAGCACTCACCGTTTGCACGCTCCATCGTTGCTTTTGGCTATGCCGTCTCCCGCGCCGCCGTCACTTCTTCCCGTGCCATCTGCGACGTCTTCCGCAGAAGCGTATTTAAAACTGTCAATAAAAGATTTTAAATATAAATAAATAATAATAAGGCACAATTTTCGTTGCTGTTCAAAAAAAGTTGCAAAATACACCATACGCAGATCAAGTTTATTTCAAATTAAATATATGGTACAGGGTATTCTTCAGTTGAGTCCGTCCGACTGATCTGCCCCGTCAAAACTGAACTGTCGCTATTGTTATCAAATGGAGCTGTGGCAACAGAATTGCGAACAACACGCGAACTGCAATTCGGCGGCTGATAAATATTATCGCACCAACTGCACGGTGCACCAGGACGTGCTCTGTCTGGGCAATCGTTCGTTCACCCGCAATCTGCGCTGCAACTGGACTCAGGGCTATCGATGGACCACCGCCCTACTGATCAGCCTCACCTTGGGGCAGATAGGTTCTATCTGGGGCACTGGCAGGAGGGCATCGGCAAGCTGTTCAGCTTTGGCGGCCTCGGCGTCTGGACCATCATCGATGTGCTGCTCATTTCCATGCATTATCTGGGCCCCGCCGACGGTTCGCTCTACATTTAGCTTCCGATTTCGATCCGTAGCTCTGTATATAGGCCAGCATTAGCTTTAGAAAGTCTGTATATTGTATATTGCCTAGTTTTAAGCGAATTGTACCCCTTAAATTCTCCTCTGTCGACCATTTACTTTAAGTAATGAGCTTTAGTTGGAAGCGAAAATGTTGATGCATCATATCTCTCCTCATCATCGAGCGATTTTGATTAAATTTGCTGCATTGGTAGCCATTAATGAGCGCTACCAATAACTGACCATGGAATTTATGCAGTTCGATTTGCATCTCTTATATAGGTCAATGTATTATAATTATTTGTACTGTAGGCGTAAGGGGCGTGACAGTCGGCATTTGAAATAAACTGCATCTGCATATGGTATAATTCTACCTAATTACCAAAAATAACAGCTTTAGCTTTTGTTGTTTACGAGATCATAATCATTAATCGTTAATCAATAAAGAATTAATCATTCGTCGTCCTGATTGAAGAATATATATGCTTGTTGGGAGCTGCCACGCCTCCTTCGCCCTGTTACACACATTTCCCATTTGCATTAACTAAATAAATCCTTTTGCACTTTTTTTTTGAGTACGGGAATAGCAGGGATCGCAATTATTATAAGTTTTAAAATATAAATTAAAAAACAAAATTTATTTATCGATTTATATCAAATAAATTAAATGAAAATATTTTAACATAAAAATTTGGACGGGGCAGATCAGTTGGACGGGCCCGACTGTCTTATACCCTGTGCCCTGTGCGAGCTGTGCGCTCACAAATACAGTATATTATTTAATAAAATATTTTAAATATAATTTAATTTATTAAAATTTTGTGTTTGTTAACCGATTTCAATGCGCTTTTCAAGATAGTTGAATATAATAGAAGAGAGCTTATGTTTTAAATAACAACATTCTATGTTCAATATTATATAAGAGAGTATATATTCAATAATAAAGCATGTTGTTGAACTTTTAAGTTCAATTATTGTGAAGCTTATATCTCCTGTGTTTCGTAACCGATTTTAATGCGCTTTTCAGAATAGTTAAATATTATACAAGAGAGCTTATGTTCCAAATAACAACTATCTATGTTTAATATTACGCTTGTTATTCAACTTTTTATGGTAAAAAAAACACGAGGTTGTTTGGGTTTTATTGATTTTTGGGCGTAAAGGGGGCGTAGCATCCAATTTTCAAAACAAACTTGATCTGCGTAAGATAACTACCTATCTATAGCAACCAAAACGGCATCTCTACCCTTTGTAGTTGCTGAGATCGACGCGTTCATCCAAACAGACAGACAGACAGGGCTAAATCAACTCAGCTCGTCTCCCTGATCAAGAATATATATACTTTGTGGGGTATGCCACGCCTCCTTCTGCCTGTTACATACATGCTGACAAAGTTATAAACCCTGTTTTCCCATTTTTCAAATGGGCACAGGGTATAATAAGGCCTATTTTGCACTCACCGTTTGCACGCTCCATCGTCTCCCGCGCCGCCGTCACCACGCACCGCATCTCCACCCTCGCCGCAGTCACTCCCTGAAACGAAATGCTCCATGATCTGTAAAAAAATGTTTATTAAATAGTAATAAAATAAAATTAACATAAAACGCGTCATCTTCATACCTTTGGTTGTATCTGTTTATAAAACGGTAAACGTACCTTGCCACCTAGTCGGAATTTCGCCAACAGTGTGGCCGTGGTACGCAAATGTACCGGCCTGAATGTCGGCTGGCCAGGGCTGGGACGCCAGCATGTGCCGGCCTTTGAGGCCGATTTTCTCAAAATCTGTTCCTACGATCTTAAAAATTTAAACGCAGTAAATTCTGAAAAAAATCAAGGAATCCAACGACATATCGTGCATATTGGTACATTATCTACAAGAGATAGCGTCGAATTATGTGTGGGCGTGCTGTGGCTGGCCAAGGATAGGACGCCAGCATGTGCCGGCCTTTGAGGCCGATTTTCTCAAAATCTGTTCCTACGATCTTAAAAATTTAAACGCAGTAAATTCTGAAAAAAATCAAGGAATCCAACGACATATCGTGCATATTGGTACATTAAAAAAAAAGTTAGCGTCGAATTTGGGACCCCTGGCAGCTGGGCAACGCGTGGTCGGCCATTATGGCGGGCGTTTGAACAGCAAAATATGCCGACTTTGAAGCGTAATTTCTCAAAATCTGTTCATATGATGTAAAAAATAAAAATGCAGTAATTCTTAGAAAAATCGTACGAATTTAATGACATATCGTGCATTTTGGTACATGAAAAAAAAAAATTACATCGTTTGATGCCACGCGAGTAGCGTGTGGCTAGGGCTGCTATGTCACATGTGCCGGCCTTTCAAAGCATGTGCCGGCCTTTGAGGCCGATTTTCTCAAAATCTGTTCCTACGATCTTAAAAATTTAAACGCAGTTAATTCTGAAAAAAATCAAGGAATCCAACGACATATCGTGCATATTGGTACATTAAAAAAAAAGTTAGCGTCGAATTTGGGACCCCTGGCAGCTGGGCAACGCGTGGTCGGCCATTATGGCGGGCGTTTGAACAGCAAGATCTGCCGACTTTGAAGCGTAATTTCTCAAAATCTGTTCATATGATGTAAAAAATAAAAATGCAGTAATTCTTAGAAAAATCGTACGAATTTAATGACATATCGTGCATTTTGGTACATGAAAAAAAAAAATTACATCGTTTGATGCCACGCGAGTAGCGTGTGGCTAGGGCTGCTATGCCACGTGTGCCGGCCTTTCAAAGCTGATTTTCTCAAAATCTGTTCCTACAATCTTAAAAATTTAAATGCAGTAAATTCTGAAAAAAATCAAGGAATCCAACGACATATCGTGCATATTGGTACATTATCTACAAGAGATAGCGTCGAATTATGTCTGGGCGTGCTGTGGCTGGCCAGGGATAGGACGCCAGCATGTGCCGGCCTTTGAGGCCGATTTTCTCAAAATCTGTTCCTACGATCTTAAAAATTTAAACGCAGTAAATTCTGAAAAAAATCAAGGAATCCAACGACATATCGTGCATTTTGGTACATGAAAAAAAAAAATTACATCGTTTGATGCCACGCGAGTAGCGTGTGGCTAGGGCTGCTATGTCACATGTGCCGGCCTTTCAAAGCATGTGCCGGCCTTTGAGGCCGATTTTCTCAAAATCTGTTCCTACGATCTTAAAAATTTAAACGCAGTTAATTCTGAAAAAAATCAAGGAATCCAACGACATATCGTGCATATTGGTACATTAAAAAAAAAGTTAGCGTCGAATTAGAGTTTCCAATTTTTGCACAGGCTAGTTGGGCAGCGTGTGGTCGGCCATTATGGCGGGCGCTTCAAAAGCTAAATATGCCGACTTTAAAGCGGAATTTCTCAAAATCTGTGCGTACGATGTAAAAAATAAAAATGCAGTAATTCTTAGAAAAATCGTACGAATTTAATGACATATCGTGCATTTTCGTACATGAAAAAAAAAATTTACATCGTTTTTTGCCACGCGAGTAGCGCATGGCTAGAGCTGCCATGCCACATGTGCCGGCCTTTCAATGCAGATTTTCTAAAAAACTGTGCGTACGATTTTTGATGTTAAGATGCTGAAAATTCTGAAAAAAATCAACGATTCCAACGACATATCGTGCATATTGGTACATTATCTGTGAGAGATAGCGTCGAATTAGAGTTTCCAATTTTTGCACAGGCTAGTTGGGCAGCGTGTGGTCGGCCATTATGGCGGGCGCTTCAAAAGCTAAATATGCCGACTTTAAAGCGGAATTTCTCAAAATCTGTGCGTACGATGTAAAAAATAAAAATGCAGTAATTCTTAGAAAAATCGTACGAATTTAATGACATATCGTGCATTTTCGTACATGAAAAAAAAAATTTACATCGTTTTTTGCCACGCGAGTAGCGCATGGCTAGAGCTGCCATGCCACATGTGCCGGCCTTTCAATGCAGATTTTCTAAAAAACTGTGCGTACGATTTTTGATGTTAAGATGCTGAAAATTCTGAAAAAAATCAACGATTCCAACGACATATCGTGCATATTGGTACATTATCTGTGAGAGATAGCGTCGAATTAGAGTTTCCAATTTTTGCACAGGCCAGTTGGGCAGCACGTGGTCGGCCATTATGGCGGGCGCTTCAAAAGTTAAATATGCCGACTTTAAAGCGGAATTTCTCAAAATCTGTGCGTACGATGTAAAAAATAAAAATGCAGTAATTCTTAGAAAAATCGTACGAATTCCAACGACATATCGTGCATTTTCGTACATGAAAAAAAAATTTACATCGTTTTTTGCCACGCGAGTAGCGCATGGCTAGAGCTGCCATGCCACATGTGCCGGCCTTTCAATGCAGATTTTCTAAAAAACTGTGCGTACGATTTTTGATGTTAAGATGCTGAAAATTCTGAAAAAAATCAACGATTCCAACGACATATCGTGCATATTGGTACATTATCTGTAAGAGATAGCGTCGAATTAAAGCTAACCGAGCTGTGGCTGGCCAGGGCTGGGACGCCAGCATGTGCCGGCCTTTGAGGCCGATTTTCTCAAAATCTGTGCGTACGATTTTTAATGTTAAAATGCTGAAAATTCTG
>JAWNNJ010000996.1:0-15168 GCA_035045125.1 Hypselothyrea guttata
TACAAATCTCATTTCAAAGACTTTGTAATTCACTTCTTCGACGTCCAACTGGTACCAAGAGCCAGTTGCGACACATACAAGCAACCAGTTTATGTGCTGGGTGCTAAGTACACTAACATATACATAACATTTTGGTGAGCCCGACAAGGACAACGGTCCTTAATCATCATCCTTATCGAAAAGGAAACATCGATCAAACGAGGATTTCAATAGAGGATTACAAATATTACTGAGTGAGTACAGGGGCATGAGCTCTAAAAATACTTTGAAGTGTAAAAGGCGCAGTGGCATAAAAGAGCGGATCAGACAAAGAAAGTCTGAGATCGTAAGGCTCCTGTATAAGACCACCAACCCACTACCATGGGAAACAGCCGTCAAACTTCACGACGAACTCAAACACCTTGAGTCGTTGAGTAAAGTACAGAGCCCCCCCTGTCCATCAGAAAATATTGTTATTAACAAGTTTACACATCGTCCGCAGCCAAAAGAAATACCAGCAAGAGAAAAATTGTGTCCATCAGACTGCGAGGGACCACTATACAGCCCGCATTGCCTGGGCACGTGCCAGCGACCTGCGCTGGACCAGAAGTAAGTACGAGAGGCAATCCGCCCCTTGTACCAACGGTGGAACAGAAGTAAGTACGAGAGGCAATCCGCCGCTCGTACCAACGTTGGAAAAACACCAAGGGTGGAGCAGTAATATTTTTAAAATACTATTAATACTGCGATGCAAAAAAATTTTTTCAAGTGCACTACGCTGCACGTTTTTTCATTTAAATTTAAACAAAAATTGTAATGCCCGACGACAATTGAGTCGACCGGCAAGACGTTTGGCCCGCAAAGCCATTCGAAAACATTAGGCAGGAAAATGATGTAATTTTTTTTTAAAAACAAAAAATATCTTTGAAAATTAGGTCTTTAGAGACAAATTCAGAGATAATAAGAGAATTAAACTTTGAAAATTTTTTATTAAATGTCCATAGAGACAAATAAAATAAGTAAAACTATTTACGAAACTGATAGCATTATTACTAGAAACCCAATCATGGGCGTAGTAGACGTTAAGACAGTGGATTCCACTGCTAACGTCATTAATAAAGTAGAACCAAACACTATTGATTTGGATCTAATACATTTAATGCTTATAATTATTGTTGTTATAATGTGTACCAATTGCTTTTACAAATTATACAAGTTACATAACAAATGCCTTAAGAAAAAATACATGAGCCAAGCCAACGACTTGGACAAAATTAAAAAAAAAAAAAATTTTTTTTGTAAAAACAAAGTGCACAAAACAACAAATAATTAAACAAACAAGAAAACAATTATATATAAATTAAAAAAAAAAATTTCTACAAATAAAATATTTTTAAAATTATAACAACAGAACAAACAGATTTTATATCCATCTATGAATTCGAAAACGAATACATAGAGGCGTATAATACTTCTACCAGGTTAGGCCCATTTCCGTTTGAGGACTATGAAATAAAAGGCATGATATTATATACATTGCCAAAAGTAAGCTTATTACGAGTAGTAAATTCACATCCAATACTGGGTGATGTTACAGTAATAAAAATAAAATTGCAAAATTGCCCCACAGACGTGCCAATGTCTTTTACTATTAATATCGGCAAATAATGCATGCCGACCATTACATTACAAATAATACATCATAAATAATACAGTAGTTCAAATGAAAATGCAATGTCAACAGAATTGTATAACGTAAAGCCATACTTGCTTATGTTGCATTAGTAAGCAAGAATGAAGTGACACACTTAATGTGCTACTTTATACTTCTCAAAACCCACTTTGCATAATTAGCTGTAAGCATTATTGACATATAAATAGCAGTAAGAAATTGACAATAAATCAGTAACAAATCTCATTTCAAAGACTTTGTAATTCACTTCTCCGACGTCCAACTGGTACCAAGAGCCAGTTGCGACACATACAAGCAACCAGTTTATGTGCTGGGTGCTAAGTACACTAACATATACATAACATTTTGGTGACCACGACAAGGACAACGGTCCTTAATCATCATCCTTATCGAAAAGGAAATATCAGATCCTTGAAGTTGTCAACCAGGCGACAAGGAGATCAAAATACCACATCCTTTAAGTTGTCAACCAGGCGACAAGGAGTCCAAGAAGACCAAATCCTCGAAGTTGGCAACCAGGCGACAAGGGTCCTTGGAGGCGACAAGGATATAACAGGATTGCTTCTTATTAACTGACCAAGTCAGTAGGGACAACCCAAAAAACACGTAAAGGTGTAGTGTACCGAGGTATACTACTCACCAAAAACGTACAAGAGTTGGGTGAATAAACCTTTAAAATTGTAAATTGCTGACTAGGTGTAAGTTGCACACCAATTGTCAGCAATAAGCTGCTTAAAAATTAATAATAAAATAATAATTTGTCAGTCTGTGATAAAAAGACAAAGTAGTCTGTGTTTAATTTTCTGTGTTGTAGCTAGGACTGCATAACTAGGATAAATAAATAAAACCCAGTCTGAAGCCCCAAATAAAGTTGGTTGCGAATCGAAGCGTAATCCAGCTAAACTTAGCGAATAAAACTCTTCCACCGGGTCAGAAGTGAGACGAGAAGAACAATGGGGAAAGACGGGATACCAGCAGAAGCTCAAGAGTTGCTCGATATGCAAAACGAAATTGCCCAAGAGATATCGAGGACAATTCGTAATTATAAAAAGGATTCATCAGAGAGAAAGGCCAAGGCATCATACTTTATAATTGTATTTACTGTCGACATTGAAAAAATGTATCGGCAAATATGGATCAATCCAGATGACCAATTTCATCAAATGATTATCTGGAGAAGCAATCCAAACAAGGAACTGAAATATTATCGGCTAAAAACTGTCACATATGGCACGACAGCAGCTCCATTTTTGGCAAAAAATTCTTGGATCACATAGCTAATATAAACAAGTTAAAGTTTCCACACGGATCAACAGCACTGAAGGATGATTTCCACGTTGACGACTGTCTGACTGGAGCAGAAAGTATTCCAGAAGCACTTCAAATCCAACGGGAATTAAACAAAATGCTTGATGCATCTGGATTCAAGCTGAGAAAATTGTGTTCTAATCATAAACAGCTGTTAGAAGAGATTCTTAAAAATGACATCATCATGGATGTACAATTAGGAGACACACTTGATAATCACAGCGTCAAGACCCTTGGGCTAGTATGGATGCCAAAAAAGGATCAACTGTGTGGACGAACAGAAATGAATGAAAAAACGCCAGTTACCAAGCGAATAGTATGCTCTGAATTGGCTCAAATATTTGACCCATTGGGACTATTTGCACCAGTGGTAGTCAAGGCGAAGATTTTCATGCAGCGACTCTGGGAATTAAAACTGGACTGGGACGATGAGCTACCCAACCATCTTCAGAATGCATGGAAGGATTATCGTGAAGATATTCAAAGGCTCAATAAGTCCCAGATTCCAAGACACGTCTACGATCAGAAGACACCTATCACGAGGGAAATACACACATTTGTAGATGCCTCGGAACAAGCATTTGGAGCATCAGTATATAAGTTAACTAGTAACCACGGGCCCCCGCCCGCTATGCGTTTATGTTGCACTCTTTTGCGATATAAGCACATTCGTCAACAGCGCAGCTCACTCCGACTTCGACTTATAATCGCAAAATACAACATTTGGACGGGGCATATAAGTCGTACGGGCCCGACTGTAGAAAGCCCTTTATTGTAAATTTAATTTTATAAAACTATCACACGAAGCGTAGCAGCAATGCTTCTTCTTCTAACTTTTTTACATGTGCCAGCTTAATGGCTGCGCTTCTAGAGGGTGAGCACGGCAAAGCCCGCAATATTGTTTCGTTAATATTTCCTGTGTTTTTTTTTTAACCGATTTTAAGGACACTTAATAGCCGGCAAACACAGCATATTTGCGTGGCCGCTATGAAAATGATTTCGTAACCATAAGTTGCGATTTCATTTTAGCTTTGCACAATTGTTGATAAAATTGTATTCAGTTGTATTGTTGTATTGGATATAAATAAATATCATAATTGCAACTCAGTATTTGATTTGCAAGACTCAGTCTTGCAAGGCATATCAACACACTACAATAACACGCCCTGTGATTATTTGTAGTAACTAATAACTGATTAATTGGCGCCCAACAAAAAGTGAGAGCCTACGCTTTTTATTAAAAGACAAGTGTGTGAAATCAAAAAACAAAAAACAAAACGTTATAGTGCAAAAAACAACAGACAACAAACGAAAAACAAAACATTATAGTGCAAAAAAGAACAATAAACAACAAACAAAAAGCAAAACATTAAAGTGCAAAAAAGAGCTAATAGAAGCAGCCATAAATGCTGCTTTAAAAGAACAGGAGGCCGTTAACCAGAGAGAACGGCAGTTTTTGATAGAAAGATTAGACCAGCTAATAAACCAAGTAGCAGCGGCACACATTGCCCCGCCAGAAGTGGAGACTTATTCTGCAATTGAAATTCGCAGCGATGTCAGATGTGACGAGCCTTTAGATGCCGTTAAATGTCTGTCCGAATTTTCAGGAGAGCAAGAGTCGTATGTCTCTTGGAGGCAGGCGGCGTTAGCCGCATACCAAATTTTCAAACCGTATAATGGCAGTTCACGCCACTACCAAGCGGTTATCATATTGAGAAGCAAAATTCGAGGCCCGGCCGATGCAGTTTTAGCATCGTTTGGCACAGTTTTAAACTTTGATGCTATAATAAGTCGTCTCGACTTTACTTATAGCGATAAGCGGCTTCTGCACGTAATTGAGCAAGAATTCATGTCGACATATATTCGACCAACAAAAAGTTTTTCCTCACCTGTTTAGATAAGTTTTCAAAATTCGCGGAGGTACAACCAATAGCATCGCGAACAATTGAAGACGTAAAGGTTGCGCTCATGCAATTAATGAACATTTTCCCTTTCGCTAGGTCCATAAACTGTGACAATAAAGCCTTATTGAACTCGGAAACCATTCGAACGTTACTGACAAATCACTTCGATGTTTCTATAAGTAACTCGCCCCCTCTACATAGTACATCCAACGGGCAGGTAGAGCGTTTCCACTCCACGCTGAGTGAAGTAGCAAGAGGTCTGGGGATTCACAACAGTAATGCTAACACGGTCGAACTTATTCTAAGAGACCCATTGACATACTTTATTCGGCTACTAATTACAGCAAACCGTTAGGAACAGGTTGCAGAAGGCGCAACTGGTTCAACGTAGTAGGGTTAATGAAAATAGACAAGGAAGAATTTAATGTAGGAGATAAGGTCCTGGTAAAAAACAACAAAAGGCTTGGCAACAAGCTTACCCCCCTTTATGTTGAGGAAAAGGTCGAAGCGGACTTGGGGACATCGGTCCTAATTAAGGGGAGGGTAGTCCATAAGGACAATATCAAATAAGATCCTTACCGTTCCATACGCACTCTTTTACCCCAGCTTCATTTTATTTTCAGGAAGTCTCTTATTCTACTCTGTATAGCATTAGTTTACGCTCGGATTTCAGACTATTCACATTCCGAATATATTCCTATTAAGGATGGCAATGTGGTTATTTGGAAACAATACGGGTACTTAAGGCACACCGTCAACCTGTCAGAGTACTCGTCTATGCTTAGGGAAACTAGTGAGCTACCAAACTTATTCCCCCGGTCACAACACCGAAAGCTATTAGATACAGATACACAGCATATAAAAACACTGTTGTCCGCATTAAGAGTTCACCATAGAAACGCGAGGAGTTTAGATTTTATTGGCTCCGCGTTAAAAGTAGTGGCAGGGACTCCAGACGCGAGGGACTTAGAGCAGATCCGATCAATAGAAAGCCGGTTAATAGATTCCAACAACAGACAGATCGTTATCAATTCAGAGACGCAAAATCAAATAAATAATTTAACAAACGCCGTTAACGAACCTTTAAAACATAGTAAAAAAAAAAATAGAAATGGACACAAACCACTTATTTGAACTTCTTTTAACAAGAAACAGAATATTAATTACCGAAATAAATAATTTACTTTTAACCATTGCGCTTGCTAAATTAAATACCATAAATTCGGCCATCATAAGCCATGAAGACATTAAAAACATAATGATCGATTAGCCCATAGAAGTCTCTGTATCTAGTATCTTAGAAGTTTTTAAAATTAAAGTCTTGCAATCCGAAGACGAGATTTATTTCATAATTAGTTATCCTAAGATTAAATTTTTATGTAAGAAAGTTACTATATTCCCGGTGGCACACCACGGCAGAGTGATACAACTTCCCGACCATGACAACACTGTGGCCGAATGCGACACCAAAGTTGTAGCGGTCATCAATTGCGCAGCATCGACCACAACAACATTCTGCAAGCTAGCAGACAACACCACCTGCGCCCAGCAACTCCATTCAGGAGAGACGGCCTATTGCAGAACACAGCCCAGCCATCTGAGCACCGTCATGATCATCGAAGACGGGATAATCGTCGTCAACGACAGCCCAGCAAGGGTGAGCACGGATGGCATGGCAGAACTACAAGTTAACGGCACGTTTTTATTAACGTTCGAGTCGACGGCTACGATAAATGGGACGCAGTACATCAACCGGAATAATATACCGAGGCGATCCCCAGGTGTAGCGATGTCACCCTTATTGAACATCACTGGACATGACGGTCTGTTAAGCATGCCATTTCTACACCGATTAAGTTCTAGCAATCTGGACTACATCGGAGAACTCAGAGATGAGGTCGCTAGAAGGTCGATGTCAACGGTCGCACTGGTCTTGGTAGCGCTGACCATTGGTATCATCGTTTGCGCTTTCACCTTTCTTAAGCAACGACAGAGAAAGGTTAGAGAAGCGCAACAGCTAACCGAGATCATCGCAAACATTGGCATAGCCGAGGACGGCAATATCTTGAGAGGGGGAGTAGTTAACCAGTAACTGTGTAGTAGCTTGGTAACAATGATTAACACAACTAACCACTAATCTTGGTCTGATTGGGTTTTTCTGGGTTTTCCCCATATCCTTGCAGCGAATGCTGGACCTTGTTCTTTTTTCTTTAATTTGATTTCATATTTTAATCTTTTTTAATATTTTTCCCCAGATTTTTCTTTTTTTATCTTTTATTTTTAAATTTAATTTTAATTCTAATTTTATTATTTTTAATTTTAATTTGTAATTTAATTTCTCTTGGTCGACTGGCCTTAGTCGACTTTAAATAAATAAATAAATAAATAAATAAAACTACGGGCCCCCGCCCGCTATGTGTTTATGTTGCACTCTTTTGCAATATAAGCACATTCGTCAACAGCGCAGCTCACTCCCGCCGTTGTGTTTGCATTGCTACATTGTCAGCATTGCATAAACAATGGTCAGTGACCACAGCGCTAGCGGGCGTAACACGATGCCTTGCACATGCCGCAAGGTCAGCATTTCTGCCGTTCTGCAGCCGCTCTGCCAGTCGCTCTGCCAGCCGGATTTAGGTTCAGATATAAGTCAAATTAATAATGTAAATCAGTTCTTGTATCGACACATAATAAAGTACACTTACTCCGGCACGCTGCCGAAAAACATAATACTTTTTGTATCTTATTAAACATCGCTGAGCCACAAGGCCAGTGAGCTGCAAAGTGGGCTAAGTCACGCCCACCATCGTAATCTTCGTAAGAAGACTCTACTTATCTTACATGTTACGGTTCTGCTACAAAAACAATAGAGCACCAACAACTACACTACAACTAGGAGAGCTAAATCGTGCTCGCACTGTAATCCTAAAAATGATACAGGAAGTCAAGTTCACAGCTGATCGTAAACAATTGTTGCGTCACAAAACTGTAGACAAGAAGAGTTCGATCGTTTCATTGGCGCCGATAATAGGAGCTGATGAATTAATAAGAGTTGGCGGTAGACTAGAACAAGCTCCAATATCTTACGACGCCAAGCATCCAATCCTATTGCCTAATAATGATGCAATAGTGAAAATGCTACTGCGTGAATTGCACGAAAATAACAATGAGGGCCATTGCAAGGCAGCAATATTGGATGATAAACGACAAAAGCATGGCTCGAAGTATTATCCAAACGTGTGTAAGATGTAATCGAGCAAGGCCTCAGTTGATGCACCAAATAATGGGACAATTACCAGAAGACAAAGTAACTCAAGCTCGGCCTTTTCTCACCACTGGCGTTGACTACTGCGGACCTATCTGGATCCACCACAAAATCCGCGGAAAAAGGCCAGACAAGACATACATAGCAGTTTTTTGTTGCTTTGTCACTAAGGCTGTACATTTGGAGCTGGTAAGCGACCTGACAACAAATGCATTTCTGCAGCCTTAAGACGATTTTTGAGCAGAAGAGGATGATGTGACAACGCTACAAATTTTATTGGAGCAAACAACCAACTGAAGGATTTAGAAGACGCAATATTTACCCAAAGGGCACAAGACCAAATAATCAATCAATGTAACAAAAAACAAGTTACATTCAAGAATACATACTAGAATACAATTAGTTAAATAAGAAAGAAATACTAAGCAAATATATATTACAAAAGAAATACTACAAAGAAAAAGTTAATAAAACAAGAATCAAAAAGGAAAATCTCAAATAATAATTTAAGAATGTGAAGTGAATTAAAAATTTGGCAGATTTAAATACAATATTTAAATAAAAGTTAAACAAAGTGACAATAATTAAATAAAATAAAAGTATAACAAAACTGTAAAAGCATGACTAATTATTGAACTACAAACTATATTGTAGTATAAACATTCCAATCTTATGATTCCTCCGGACCCTCCAAAATAGAAGGAAAAAACCAGCCTCTGGTTTTCATAAAAAACAAACTTAAAAATAAAAAAATAAAATAAAAAAACACAAAAATTATTTAAAAAATAATACTAAAATTTCAAAATTCTCAAATTTCTGAAATCATACTGCACATTTTTTTGAAACCTCTATCAAAACACAATTATCAACATAATATATGTACATATTTAAACTTGTCAAACAGTGCTGTCATAAAACAATTAACAATAAACCAAGTTCTTAAATTTATAATAATCTTCTGACTCACAATCTTTTACTTAAATACTTAATGACAAATGCCAATAACCTTATTAGACCACCTCGACTTCATATAAACCCTGTAAAACCAGTAGAAAAGCATAAAAATATGAATTCAGAAGAATTAAACTCACAAATTTCGCGTATTGTTGCAGAAACTATTAACGCACAAGTCCCGCAAATAATCAGGCAACTTAGTAACCCACACCACGACTTCCTTAATATACCGAACCGAATATACAGCCCCAACACCGGACCAACTTAACTGACTTGGACAGAGTTCCCGATGTAGTCAAATGCATACGAAAATTTTCCGGCAACCGTAATGGATTCGTAACTGAATTCCACAATAATCTCCAGTACGAGCATATGCCCGTCGAAATGGGTAACGCAGAGCATTCTCCACAGGAAGCGCCTACAGAAGAGGGTGAAGAAGATATTATTTGTCAAGGGGATGAGAAATTAAATTTTATACCCGACGCCTCTCCAGCGTACCATACTTAAAGTATGATACCAAGGATGGGGCTAAGTTACAATTTTTGATAGACACCGGTGCAAACAAGAATTTCATAAGCCCCAAATTGGCCACCGGAAGCATCCCGATTTTCACCCCTTTTCTGATACAGTATGCTGCGGGTAGTTTAAAAATCACGCACCAGGCAAATTTTTTAAGTCAGTGGGAAATGACACAGTCCTAAATTTTTTTGTTCTCCTTGGGTTTCATTCTTTCGATGATATTATCGGTGATGATTCACTTAAAGATTTAAATGCTTTAATAGATCGCAAGAACGATGTATTAACCATTCACCCAAACATTAAGATACCTTTGCTTGCCAGACAATCTACAAATGTTCATCTTTTGCTGGACGAAAAACATCCCGAGGAAATTAAACGACTGTTAAAAGACTTAATTCAGAAATATTCAGAATTTTTTCAGCCTTTAACTCCGGGTCAAAAGGTAAAGACTACCGTAAGAGCAGAGATACGCACTAACACAGAGGAGCCAGTCTATGCTAAAAGCCATTCTTATCCATTTAACATGATACCAGAAATAGACAGGCAGATTTCAGAACTTTTGCAGAATGGTATTATTAGACCTTACAAAAGTCCTTATAATTCACCGGTTTGGGTAGTTCCTAAGAAGCCCAAACCAAATGGTGAAACGCAATTTCGGATGGTCATTGATTTGAAACGCTTAAATGCAGTCACAATCCCTGACACCTACCCGATCCCAGACATAAACGCTACTCTAGCCAGTTTGGGTCAAGCAAAATTTTTTACTACGTTAGATTTAACTTCAGGTTTTCTTCAAATTCTTATGAAAGATTCTGACGTTGCCAAAACAGCGTTCTCTACCCTAAACGGGAAATATGAATTCTTACGTCTCCCCTTTGAGTTAAGAAATGCACCCGCTATATTCCAGCGGATGATTGATGACGTATTGAGGGAACATATCGTTAAGATATGTTATGTTTATATTGACGACATTATCATATTCAGTAAACATTATGATACTCAGCTAGCAAGCCTTAGGCCAAGAGAACCAAAATTGTATTCAATAAAGACGCTCACTGGAGCAACAACTAAACTAAACTGAAACCTTTGATATGGACATTATATTCTACATGGCGACCGTGACAGATATCAAAGAATATACAAGGCGACAAGGAGGATAAAACAAAAAAAAAGTCCACAAATCACAACTCACTCAGCAAATAAAATACAAGTTATAAAACAAACAATAATAACCAAACCTAATACACCGAAGCCTCTGCCGAAACGACCAGAAGTTTGCCCGGACGACTGCCCCGGACCTCTATTTTCTGCAGCATGTAATTCCGCATGCGTGAAGCCAAAGACCAGTGCGAAGACCGGCACCGGCCCCGCCTGAGCCAATAGGCCCCGAACATCTGCAGCTGATCAATAGCGAGAGGGGCAACCAGCCACTTTCGCCTTCGAAGGAGCGTCAGTCAGCGTCAGCCAACCGGCGACGACCAGCTGACGCAGGAGATAGGGACCACGGCGATCTTCGATCATACGGATCACCGATATATTTAAATAATTATATATGTAAGTTAAGGCAAGCCATCACGGCATAGCCGGTCGTTGCCGCCAACAACACAACACCATTGCCGCACTCATCAATACTGCTGACGGCGCAACACAATACCATCGCCCACATCGTTACTGCTAGCCCAGCGTTGTAGCATTTGCTGTTGTGACAAAACTGCAACAAGCGAGCTACGACTTCTGGGTGGCAAGCTTAATCTTAATCAGGCAGCAGAACGAAACCGAACATATTTTATTCAATAAAAGCTTTTAACCGCATTGGATTATTGTTTTATTAACTGGAACATCATGAAAAGGTAACCCGTGCCATCGGATTACCTTAACTGGCGCCCGAGCAGCAGGGACTCCCTGCAAAATTTTTATTTTATATAAAAATGTGAAGTGAATTAAAACAAGTGAAAAGCCCAGTGTGCCCGGTAATGTGTTGTGTGTTTGCAAACTTGTGTTTAGCAGGGAAACTGCAAAACCTAAAACGAAAATTATAATGGTATGAAAAATTATATTATTGCACTGAGAATAAATATGATATAAAAAAAAACATACAAAAAATATAGGGACGGGGCAGATCAGTGGGACGGTGGCTACAGTCGGACGTAACCGACCGTAGGAGACCCTTTACTTTGAGGATATGTACATACAAACACAATCAGATGCACACACACTAAGCTACTCGCGTATGCAAGGCACACCACCCCCCCTCTGCCTAGTGCGGCAAATTGTCGGTGGTATATCCTCACTGTTTCTTATCCGATTGTAACAAAATTCACAGCGTCGATAGAGAATGTCATAAACTAGTTAAATACCAAATTACAAAACAATAGATTTAAAACTGTGGCCACAGCAGCTTTTCGCGGTTTGCGGGGGAAGGGGGGGAGGTATCCAAAATCTAAAACAAACTCGTGCTGCTTACTGAATAGGGGAACCTGAATCCTGAATATGGTGTCTCTAGCTCTTATAGTTGCTGAGATCTAGGTGTTCATACAGACGGACAGACAGACAGACAGACAGACGGACAGACGGACATGGCTATATCGACTCGGCATGTCGTCCTGATCAAGAATATATATACTTTGTGGGGTCTGCCACGCCTCCTTCTAGGTGTTACACACATTTCCTCTTTGCACTAAACTAATAGACCCTTTTTACTTTTTTAAAGTAAAGGGTCTAACAAAGAGAAAGTTAAAATAAATAAAAACATACAAACACAATCAGACGCACTCACACTAAGCTACCCGCGTATGCAACGCACACCACCTCTGCCTAGTGCGGCAAATTGTCTGTGCCATATGTTCGCTGTTTCTTATCCGATCGAAGCAAAATTCACAGCGTCGATAGAGAATGTCGTAAACTAGTTAAATACCAAATAACAAATCGATAGCTTAAACTGTGGCTACAGCAGCTTTTTGCGGTTTACGGGGGAAGGGGAGGAGGTACCCAAAATCTAAAACAAACTCGTGCTGCTTACTAAATAGGTGAACCTAAATCCCAAATATGGTGTCTCTAGCTCTTATAGTTGCTGAGATCTAGGTGTTCATACAGACGGACGGACAGACGGACAGACAGACAGACGGACAGACGGACAGACGGACAGACGGACATGGCTATATCGACTCGGCTTGTGGTCCTGATCAAGAATATATATACTTTGTGGGGTGTGCCACCTTCCTTCTGGGTGTTACACACATTTCCTCTTTGCACTAAACTAATAGACCCTTTTTACTTTTTTAAAGTAAAGGGTCTAAAAACGTACCTACCCGCTGCAGTGGAAATGAATTTAAATTTCTTAAATTTCATGCCCACGAGCGCAACAGGTATAGTTTAAAAAAAATAACTTATAAAAACAACAAAACAATTACACACTGCGGCGATGCGTAAGAGCTCGCGGGTGCGAAATTTTTGTTTTATTAAAAATGAAGTATTATAAATGGAATATAAATATAAAATCAATACAATTTTTAGACCCTGTACTTTAAAAAATTAAAAGGGTCTATTAATTTAGTGCAAATGACAGCTGTGTGTAACAGGCAGAAGGAAGCGTGGTAGACCCCACAAAGTATATAAATTCTGACTCAGGTTGACGAGCTGAGTTGATATAGCCATGTCCGTCTGTATGAACACCTACTTAGATCTCAGCAACTAAAAGAGATAGAGACACCATTTCTTGATATGCAGGTTCTCTATTATCGTAAGCAGCACGAGTTTGTTTCAGATTTTGGATATTTCGCATCCTTCATCCGCGAATCATCAAAAATCTACACCTATCTCAAAAATTTTGAAAACAATAAGCGCCACAGCAACCACAATAATAGGGCTACTGACTTGTAATTTGGCATGTACGTAGTCTATGGTATTCTTTATCTATGCTATATGATTGTTTATGATTTGAATTATAAATAGCGAAGATATGCAAGAGACAATCTTTTTCAAACTGCGTATATGTGCCACTGCGGCCACAATAACAAAGCTACAAACATGCAATTTGGAATGTACGTAGCCTACAGAATTATCCGTCGATATTGTAAATTACATTACATTCGGATAAGAAACAGCGAAGTTGTATGTAAATCCCACAACAGTCACATTTTAAAAGCAACAGACTTGGGATTTGGCATGCACGCAGCCTTTGGCAATCTCCATCAATGCTGTGAATTACATTACAAACGGATAAGAAACAGCGAAGATAGCGCAGACAGAGAATCCACCTATATCTTGCAGACTATAAGAGCTAGAAATACCATTTTTTGGTATTTATGTTCTCCTATGCAGCCATCAGATCAAGTTAGTTTGAGTTTTTAGATAATTCCTCTCATTTCTCCGCTAACCGAAAAACCAAATTAGCAACAGTTTGCAGCTTTAAAGCTACAGTTTAACAGATAATGACTTTGGATATGGTATGTACGTAGTATATGACAATCTCCACCGATACTGTAAATTACATTACGATCGGATAAGAAACAGCGAAGAAAACGCAAAGTACAGGGTCTCCTACAGTCGGTTGCGTCCGACTGTAGCTCCGTCCTTACTGGTTGACTTTTATTTAGTGCTCTTTTCCCATATAAATCTGCACTCCAATATGTCCTTTAGGAGGCGATTTAAGTGCCCAAAAAGGTAACTTTTAGGAGCCTTTTCGGAGGGTTTTATGTGCTTCATTAGGAGGGTGAAAATACACTTATATCACCTTCCTAAAGGAGTCCGAAAAGAGTCCGATTTGAGCTAAAATTCACCCTCCTAAAACGCGACGTCTTTCATGGAAAAAATCGCTCCTTTTGGATAGTAAAATGAGCGCTCATAGCTCCTAAAAACCCTCATAAAAGAGTCTCAAAATGCTCAATCAAATTGTCTGTGGCATATCTTCGCTGTTTCTTGTTCAATTGTAATATAATTTACAGCGTGGATTGATGATACTCATGGTTATATCGACTCAGATCGACTTCTTTATCAAGAATACATACACTTTCATACAAAACTTCCGCCTCCTTCTGAGTGTTACACACATTTGTAACTTGCACTACTTGATAGACCTTTTCCGGGACAATTGGTGCCCATTTGTACAATAGGGAAATATAAACGGGCTTTATTTGTATATCATACCAATATATAGCCTTCATTATAGTAGTTTTGCCCGATGAGGCTACAAAGTACCTGCTACAGGAGATTAGCTGTGGGGACTACTTGAATGCGTAAGCGATGCTTAGCTTTAAAAATATTTCACCCTAAGCAAGAACTTATGGGAAAATACGCGTAATAGGGGAAAACTGTGAATGAATGAAATGCTACTTGTGGGGGGAAATCGTAGTCATGTTTTGCAATTATTTAAAAAGCAAAGCAAACTACATGCATGCCTCACATACCTTACACGTGCATAAATAATTGTGTGGGCCTTCTATTGTTTAAGCTTCCTTGCAGCCCAAGAGCCCAAGAAGCAGAAACAGAAGCAGAGAACCAAGAAGAAGAGGAGCGGAGAGAACAATGGCAAAGAGCACAGCAAGCAGTCA
>JAWNNJ010000997.1:0-16088 GCA_035045125.1 Hypselothyrea guttata
ATTCGAAATGTTCTCAGTGTTGCAATTTTTCACTCCACATGGTACGGTATGCTTCGCTGATTGATCAATTGATTGGCTGATTGACAACGGCGCCAATGAAGCGCAACTGTCGCTTTGTCTACAACTATTATATGGATAGTTCACGTTCTCTTTAATTAATTAACTACCAAAGACGTCAAGAAAATCAAGGTAAATATGGCAACAGGTTGACCGATGCCACAACCTTACTCTTTGCCTATACCAGCGTGTTCACTAATGTTGGGAGTATATTACAATAGGAATTTCTTGTTGATTTGTTTTTCATTTTGGACGGGGAAACTGCAACCATTCTTTACGACTGGCAATAAATTTAACAATTTGTTTAGTCCAGACAATCACACATACACGCACGCACACATATCAATACTCACACACACTTCTACTCGGACCTGCAGCAGAGGCAAAGTGTCTACATTGCACCATATATGGCATACCTGCTGCCTGAGGTGCAGATGCCAAAAGCACAGCAATTTGTCGAGCGGTAAAAGAGGCCCACTGGAAGCTGCGCCTGGCCAGCCAGGTTATAAAACTTGAAAGTGTATTGTTCTTATGCCACTTGTACAAAAAGACTTGGAGCCCAAAGAAAACAAGAGTATAAAAGTAAGCAGCTAGCCATTTTACGGATAACTGTTGTCGATTTGGTCAGCTCTAAGTTTTTAGACTCTATACTTCGAAAAAGTGCAAAGGGGTCTGTTAAGTTAGTGCAAAATGTGTGTAACACCCGAAAAGAGACGTGGTAAACTTTCCAAAGTAGTAAAACTATTTCTTTATCAGGATGGCGAGCTAAAGACGCCATTTTTGGTTTAAGGTTCTATTATGCAATAAACAGATCAAAATATGGAAACACAGCGTACGTACGGAGGCAGAGTGTTGTGTGTTTTTATACCCTGTGCCTATTTGAAATGGGAAAACAGGATTAATAACTTTGTCAGAATGTATGCAACAGGCAGAAGGAGACGTGGCAGACCCCACAGACTTTATCAGGGATAGGAGCTGAGTCGATTTAGCCCTGTCTGTCTGTCCGTCTGTCTGTACGAACGCTGAGATTTCCTAAACTAAACCAGAATGGGCGGAGCAGATCAGTCGACGGGCCCGACTGTTTTAAACCCTTTGCCACAGCTCGCGCTGCGCGCTCGCAAGTACAGTTTATAATTAAAATATTAAAGATAACTTTATTTATTTATAAAGAATATTATGGGCGCGCTTGGTTTCGTTTATATCTTTTGTGTTTATTAACTCACTTCAATGCGCTTTTAAGGATAGTTAAATATAATAAAAGAGAGTTTATGTTCCAAATAACAACATTCTATGTTCAATATTACGCTTGCTATTTAACTTTGTATGTTCAAATGTTTTCACAATCGCACAATTACCCAGCAGCGTGCTTGGTATCGCCATCCCTCTCGCACACTATTCCAAGCGTAAGCCTGCTGAGCTACAACGACGTGTGCAGTATTACGGCGCTTATATCTCCTTTGTTTATTAACCTATTTCGATGCGCTTTTCAGGACAGTTAAATATAATATAGGAGAATATATATTCAACAATAACAACATTTTATGATTAACATTACGCTTGTTTCTGAACTTTTAAGTTCAACTATTGTGAAGCTTATATCTCCTGTGTTTCTCAACCGATTTCAATGCGCTTTTTAGGACAGTTAAATATAATACAACAGAGCTTATGTTCCAAATAGGCGTAAAGGGGGCGTGGCATCAACGATAAACTTAATCTGCGTATTGAATACACCTACCTATAGCAACCAAAACGGCTTCTCTAGCTTATGTACTTTCCGAGATCTACGCACTCATCCGGACGGACAGACAGACAGACAGACAGACAGACAGACGGACATCGCTAAATCGACTCAGCTCGTCACCCTGATCAAGAATATGTATACTTTGTGGGGTCTGCCACGCCTCCTTCTGCCTGTTACATACATTCTGACAAAGTTATTAACCCTGTTTTTCCCATTTTTCAAATGAGCACAGGGTATAATAAAAAGATAAAGAAGCCGTTTTGGTCTCTTTTAAAAGGTGTATACCATACGCACATTAAGTTTATTTCAAATCTTGTCGCCTACAATGAATGAAATAAAATACGTTCGCGAATTTAAAAGACACTGAGCTATTTATATAAATTCTGTCTTCAGTAGTTTGTAGGTCTATGTCATACGCAGATAAGGCTTTGGTCAAATTTTGGATGCCACGCCCCCTTTCCGCTTTGAGCGATAAAAACTAAATAACAAGCGTAATAATGAACATAGGATGTTGTTATTTGAAATATATACTCTCTTTTATTATATTTATCTATCCTGAAAAGCGCATTGAAATCGGTTAATAATCACAGGAGTTATTAGCGAGTTGCAGGCGGCAACTCGCTCGCCCTCTAGCAGCGCGGCCGTTAAAGCTGGCATACATAACAAAGTAAGAAGATGAAGAATTGCTGCTACGTTATGTATGACAGTTTTATATAATTATATTTAAACTATAGGGTACAGGGTATTCTACAGTCGGGCCCGTCCGACTGATCTGCACCGTCCAAATTGCTTAAATCTTAATTACTATGTGTCTATGTAATATTTGTACATTGAATATAAAGCAAAATACGAAACATATTCGGTTGACATTCATAGCAAATAAAGTATGTGTGCTGTCAACAATTATATTTTACTATTCTAACCAGTAAGGACGGAGCTACAGTCGGACGTTACCGACAGTAGTAGACCCTGTACTTTGTGTTTTCTTCGCTGTTTCTTATCCGATCGTAATGTAATTCACAGCATCGATGGGGATTGTCATAGACTACGTACATGCTATATCGTAAAGCTTTACCTGTAAAATTGTAGCTTTAAAATTGATAACTTTTTATAAATTGGTTTTCAGTTAGCGAAGGAATGAGAGGAGTTATCAAAAAACCGAAACAAATTTTGTCTGATTGCTGCATAGGAGAACCTAAATATCAAAAAATGGTATTTCTAGCTCTTATAGTTTGCAAGATCCAGGTGGCTTTCTGTCTGCCACATCTTCACCGTTTCTTTTCCGATCGTAAAACAAGCGTTATATTAAACATAGAATGTTGTTATTTGGTATATATACTCTCTTATATTATATTTAACTATTCTGAAAAGAATATTGAAATCGGTTAATAAACAAAGTAGATATAAGCTGCGCAATTGGCAGCGCAGTCCAGCTGCGCAGCAACAGCAACGAAGCACAGCTGGCGCACGTAAAAAGGAAAAAAACGAAGTACTGCTGATACGCTGCAGTGACAGTTTTATTGTATTTATATTGATATTATTATTTAATTGTATATAAAATAAAAGGCACAGGGTATTGTACAGTCGCGCCCGTCCGACTGATCTGCCGCGTCCGACTGATCTGCCCCGACCAAATTTTTTTATTTGTAATTATTATTAATTATGTAATTATTTGCTGTTTATAGGCAAGTAAAAACTAAAACAGAGAGATTATTTTGACCCAATAAACTAAAATAATTACAAAAAAAAAAAAAACCAAAGGAACAAGAGTCAAGAATTGTAAAACCAGACATACCGGGGTCACGGTCGTTTCGTGTGCATTCGCGTGCCTTACTTTGGGTCATCAGTGTCAACGCAGACGTCGACTTCAGCATCTACGTCTGGCCATTACTGTATACAATATTTCTTAAATTAAATTATCAAAAAGAATTTCGCTAGTTGGCATGCCTATCCCGCGAATAGTCAAAGCTGCTAAAGATATTTGTCCCACCACGCCCCACAGCTTACAGCTGCAGCCCCAAAAAATAAAACCAGTCTTTCTTTGCGAGGGGCAAAGAAATTCCGAAAATTTTCCCACACTTCTTGGCGTCTGCAGCATGAAAAGAAGCAGAAGAAAGAAGCTAGCACAAGCTACACGGCTACTCATATTTGTTTATGGCCAGGTCGAGAGAGAGTCTATATGAATGTGTATATGTATGCAATACATACCTGTTGCTGATGAGTCCGCCCATAGTATTATTGGTGGTATCCAAGTAGAAATTGTCCTTACCATTTGAAAGCATTTCTTCAAAATCCGTTTTTCAAATATTCGAAATGTTCTTTATTACAAAACCAAAGTCAAGGTAAAACTAAGGTGAACATATAAATATACATTTTTACGAAAATGTATATACATATGTATAAGTATCTTATATGAATAATATATTTTGTTTTATAGTTCACATTTTTTAAAAAATTTGATGCCACGCCTCATTTACGCCCAATATCAATGAAACCCGCATTACCTTGATTTCTTCTTCTTCCCATACTTTAATGGCCGAGATGCCATACAAGGCCAACCAGCAATGTTTTACTTCTTACGTAAACAGCCGCGCTGATATCTCCTGTGTTTATGGACCGATTTTTATGGCTATTCAGGATAGTTAGGTCCAATAAAAAAGAGTATATATTGCGAACACCAACATTCCATGCTATATGGTATATGCTTACCAACTACTAAAACCATAATTTATTAAAATTGATTTGTATCTCTTAAATTGGCAAACGTATTTCATTGCATTCATTGTCGGCGGCATGGGCTTGGTATTCAACATTTGAAATAAACTTGCTCTGCGTATGGTATACAAAGATTAACAAAACGGCTGCTCTAGCTCTTATAGTTACTGAGATCTATGCACTCATCCGGACGGACGGACAGACAGACAGGGCTAAATCGGCTCAGTTCGTAGTCGTATTCAAGAATATATATACTCTGTGGGGTCTGCAACGCTTTCTTTTGTGTGTTACACACATTTTTAGCTTTAAATAAAAAGAGTGCGGCAGTAAAAATAAAACCGAAATATGAAATGCAATAAACATATTAGAAAATATATATTTTTTATCGAGCTTAATCAAGATCATATTCATTATTATCATTATCAGTCTCACCTCTTCAACATCATAATTTAAGTCACAATTATGGAGATCTCGTTTAGCTATGCCTAGTTGAATTTATAACTTCGATTAGTTTCGCTATTAGCAACACCTTTAACTGCCAACAAATTACAACTTTATCATGCCGCAAACGATGATGCAGAGTGTGAGGATGGGGCTATACCAATCTGTATTCCATTCTCAACACCTAGCTGGAGCTTCTAGACCAACTCGCATAATTAATGAAACACAGGAATGGGAAACAGTGATGCGATGGCAAATAAAGCTGTTGCTTGCCGAGCAAAGTCTCAATATCAGCCTCCATTTACCTTCCTCTTTCTCTCCCCTGCTTCAATTCCGACTTTTGTTCCTGAATATTTATACGGAGCGAACGCGTTAAATAAAAGATAAGTGGCAAAAGCGGCGAGTGTCACGCGTTCCATAATTGCCAAGTAGAGAAGCAGCTGGAGTGGGGACGTTCTTACATAATCTTACAATTCCAATTAATGCTTTATTTCATTAACTTGTCATGGTTAGGGAAGCATCCGCACTAACAGTGGCAACATAAAATCGGCAGAATTTATTAAAATAAACAAATCAACTAAAGTGAACTAAACGTCAACCTAAAATATTACGTTTTGTATTAAAAATCGAAAAATCGGAGTTATATGAGGAATCTGAACTTCAAATGATATCAAAGCAAGTGCATAATGA
This sequence comes from Hypselothyrea guttata, assembly GCA_035045125.1. NCBI lineage: Eukaryota > Metazoa > Arthropoda > Insecta > Diptera > Drosophilidae > Hypselothyrea > Hypselothyrea guttata. The sequence goes on from JAWNNJ010000997.1 coordinate 5,645, forward strand.
GTTAGATGAGCTAAATTTCGATGAAATCGGAAGTGATCTACGCAAAAGGTTTGATGATCGGCATAAACTTTTTAAAATGCTTTCTAGGACGGTACTATCCAAACCAAGTTAATGCTTCTCTGAATCATCCACTTTAAATGATGTTCCAGGCACTTCCCAGCAGTCAGTGGTACAGCGGTTGACTCCAGAGTTGCCACTATTCAGTGAAGGGTACGCATACTCAGCTTACTTTTACTCCATGTTTGTCGCCATTATTGACAATAACCCGGATCTCGGTGACTTTGAAGCTACACCATCTACGATCTTCGTTGAGTGATGCAGAGCTGGAAAGTATTCGTTCGTTGGAAAATTTATATTTTATAATAGACGTTTGGTACATCAGGCACACATCAATGAGATTCTGGGGCTGCAGACAGTAGAGAACGATTCAGTAGCAATGCTTCGTGGCCCTTCGGATTTGTGCAATGCGCATAATAGGACAAGGAAATTTTTTGAATCTATAATTGTGCAAGTGATTTTTAAAAACTTAGATTCGGCAACCAGGGCTAAATGGGAAAAGCATCAACTTAATCATTCATTGCGTATGATGGTGGTGCCTTACTCGTTACATAAATTGTTTTAGAAAAGGACATGTATCTCGTCAATGTGGATCAATCAAATGCCGCATTTGTGGAACCAAACATCACACGTTGCTTCATATTGATAGTTCCCTGGGCACCTGTAGCAACGGATTCACTTCTCAGGTATTGGAGATTCTAGTTTTGTAACTGATGGTGTCTCAGTCAGTATCAACCTGCATTCCGCTGTCTCCGAGTACTCATCTCTATTTACTGCTGTCCAAGGGTCAAACAAAACTGATCGACAACCTAATTAAGAATCGATGAGAATCATCAACTCCAATTTGTGATGATAACAACATGCCGAAAGAGCGAAGAGGGGAGAAAAACTCTAAATGTGGCTCTGTAAATATCAGATGTTTTCGTGCTAAACCTCCCTTACTGGAACATATTGTTGACGGTCTGCCGAACGTCTTGATGGGTCACATGGGTCACATGGGTCACATGGATCACATGGGTCACTTTAAAGTCACCGGTGCCGATTCTTCTTTAAACCTCGACAGATGTGGTCGGATAATGAAGCTAATTTAATTGGTGCGAGAAAAAGCTTTAAGAAATAAAGCGGATATTCTTAAGCGAGAAGCATTAGCAGGATGTAGTGGATTTCTGCCTTGCCGAGACTATGGATTTGTGTTTAATCTCCCTCGGGCATTTTGGTGGTCGCTAAAACTCCGAAACATCATTTTTATCGCACTGTGAGCCCAGCGATATTGTCCTATGATGAGCTCCTAACGAAGACCCTGTTTATCTTGACGTAGTAACTCCAAAACGTTTGTTAAATGGTGGTCTACTGGCAACATTTACTGAACCTGACGTGACGAAGCTTAACTGCAATAGGCTTGATACTTGGCGGTAAATTTTTTGCTCTCGCTCATCCATGATATTGTTGTCGTGAATGATGGGGTTTTGCTTCCCATTAAATGACCATTGGCAAGGGTGGTCAAGCTGATCCGTAGAAAGGGTAGTGTTACTCAGGTAGCGGTACTTGAAACCAGCTTGAAGTCCAGCTTGCAGCGGGGGAAGTGTGTCGGGTTACGCAGTCAATTTAAACGAAATATTGCCACTGTCAATTGCACAGCTCACTATATAATATATCTATGCTTTGCACTTTCTCTTTTATGATTCTGTTCAGCTGCTTTGCCTTTCTTTGTCAATTCTTCTTTGAGTTGCTTTTTATACCCAGTGCCCATTTGAAAAATGGGATAAAACAGGGTTAATACCTTTGTCAGAATGTATGTAACAGGCAGAAAGAGGCGTGGCAGACCCCACAAACTATATGTATTCTTGATCAGGGAGACGAGCTGAGTCGATTTAGCCTTGTCTGTCTGTCTGTCTGTCTGTCTGTCCGTCTGTCTGTCTGTCTGTCCGTCTGTATGAACACCTAGATCTCAGCAACTATAAGAGCTAGAGACACCATATTTGGGATTCAGGTTCCCCTATTCAGTAAGCAGCACGAGTTTGTTTTAGATTTTGGATACCTCTCCCCCTTCCCCCCAAACCGCAAAAAGCTTCGATCGGATAAGAAACAGCGAACATATGCCACAGACAATTTGCCGCACTCTGTAGAGGGGGGTGTGATGTGCTTTGCATACGCGGGTAGCTTAGTGTGTGTGCGTCTCATTGTGTTTGTATGTACATATACTCAAAGTAAAGGGTCTCCTACGGTCGGTTACGTCCGACTGTAGCCTCCGTCCCACTGACCTGCCCCGTCACTATATTTTGAGTTATGACACTCTTCTGGTAAACGAGCGATATGTATATATTAAATGGATATTTTTGCCGTTATCTTTGTTGCGTCAGTTGCTTGCTTCCTTGCATGTGTTGGTTGCTTTCAGTCGCAATATTGCAGACAGCAAAGCAACATGTGGGATCGCGAGAACACGATAAAATTGACGGATTTGTTCGAGAATCATTCTGTTTTATGGGAAAAAATGAAAACACGTGTAGACATTAACGCAATATATTGCACGAAATAGCCATGCAAAAGTTTGCGTGCAAAACAGAAATTGATTGAAGCAAGAAATTTGCTTGCAATATTTGCATAGGTGTAAACATTTGTGCAAAGTTTTGCTGCAAATTAATTTCAACTTGCTGCAAATTATTTTCAACTTGCTGCAAATTGTTTGCATCCTCTTTGCACTAAGTTAATAGACCCTTTTTACTTTTTTAAAGTAAAGGGTCTAAAAATGGTCTCAAAGTGTAACATGCTTGCTGTGCCAATAATTGTGTTCATCACTGTAGCTGTACTTTTTTTGCACGGGTCCCGCTGACGAATGACATCTTTCGAGCGATTCCATATGACACACATTGCAGTGGTGTATCGCCCAATATTATCGCTTCACTTCTCGCTCGCAGTCTGACGTCGGCCTTTAGGCCTAAAACATATTGCGCGCTGAGACACAGACGAAGACGAAGCTGAAGACGAAAAACTGTGCAGAACGATTTGTATGAATTCGCTTGTTCGTAAACATAGTGCGCGCCGAGACGAAGACGAAGACGAAACGCAAGCGATAATCTAGAAACGGTGCAGTACTGAATTTGAAGACGAATCGCTTGCTTTACAGCCGTTTATTTTAAATAATTTTTGCATTTACGTCACATTTAGCTTTTCAGCTGGCATACTAGGGCTTTTATTAAAATTAGTCAACTCCTTTATAATGCTAGGTTAATTTTGTGCCAACATATAATCAAATGTTCTCTATTTTTATTCTTGTGTAATAAAAGCAAATTTTTTCAACTTGACGCAGCTCATCAAAAAATTCGCCGAGTGTTTTTCTTCGTAAATTAATAGGGTGCATTTTTTCAAACACATTTCTTTAACATTTTAATTAAAAAATTTTATTTTTCTGAAAAATAAGTTATCACAATATGTTATATATAACAAAAACGCAACGAATTCGTCTTGCAATCACAGTATCGGTGGAGATTGTCATATACTACGTACATACCATATCCTAAGTCATTAGCTGTTAAACTGTAGCTTTAAAACTGCAAACTGTTGCTAATTTGGTTTTTCGGTTAGCGGCGGAATAAGAGGAATTATAAAAAAAAACCAAACTAACTTGATCTGATGGCTTCATAGAAAAACATAAATACCAAAAAATTTTATTTCCAGCTCTTATAGTCTGCAAGATCTAGGTGGTTTCTATGTCTGATCTGTCTTCGCTGTTTCTTTTCCATTGGCAATGTAATTCACAGCATTGACGGATAATGCCAAAGGCTGCGTGCATGCCAAATCTCAAGTTTGTAGCGTTCAAACTGTGGCTTTTGTTAGACTTACATACTGTAACGAAAGTAGCTGGCAGGTGCGATAGCCATCGCCCGCCAACACTATTTGTTATCGCCCGCCCGCCACCGCGATCGATAGGACTCACTCTTGATCGCCCGACCGCCAAATTTGCCGATCTCCTTTTCACCGTTATTCCGTGCTCAGCAGCGAAGCTAACTTCGCGTATTTTTCGGCAGCGCAGCCAACTTCAATTTTACTTTTTTTCTGCAACCCACGCGTAGACTTGTAAAACTTTTGTGCTAAAGACTTGTTAATGTGGCCACGAGGTTCTTTTGGGTGCGCGATTTACTTTTACAAACAATAAACGCCGTGTGTACGCGGCTTTGTCTAAATCAGCCGTTTTTGTTTTATTGCCCCGGTAGTTTTGCTGGCATACGCAGCTCCTGCTGCCCAGCGACAGTGCCTGTATATTTCCTGTGTGTGTGTGTGCGGCAAGCCCCACCTGGCAAGGATTGCCACCGCTCGGCCAACCCGTGGCGAAGCAACGAAGCCTACCAAGGCTCAGAGGCAAATTTCGCTACAATACATTTATAAAAAAAATGGTCAGTTACATAAATTCGATGTTTCTTGTCCGTTTGGAATGTAATTCACAACATCGCACAGTGGGCGAAACGGCTCATTTAGCGGCAAAAGTCAAATATCTCGTAAGAAAATAAAGATTTTTCAGATCTGTTTTTTGATTTTGATTGGTAATTAAATAGAGCATATTCCTGCTGAATTTTTGTAACAGGTATTTTTTTTATGTGAGTTCAAAGTTGACAAAAAAAAACAGTATTTTTCAATCATGTTTATATACTTTTTTTTATTAGGTAAAAGTAGAAAACAAGTATTAAAAACTAATAGAAAACATAAAAAAAATGTATAAAATATCTAAAATTTAAAAATTACTTCAAAAAAATAAAGTACATCATAAAAATTTGACATTATTGAGAGACTGAACTACTGACTGAACTAAAATCATCTGACTCGAAATATGACAGTATTTTTTTTACTTTACTATCTAATTTTACACTTCTTTTTGCATATTTGAAAGTTATTTCGGACAAAAAACTAATTTAACGATCAGATGAATAGTAAGTCATGCTGGCATTTAATATCTCACAGAGTTTTTAAGTGATGCCTATACGTATACTTTAAATTTTGAAATTTAATTGTTACTATTACGCTTATTATGACTACATTCCTAGCTAAAATTACTGTATATATTTCATTGGTTTCATGAATTTACATTTACAGTTAAACCATAGATATATTTATACTAACATTTCAGCAGTTTTATATACATCGCCCCCTTCGTATTAAGTTGGCATAGCACCTAAAATAACGCAAAGACTGTCGATAAGTTCCTCATTTAGACCAGTTATTAAAGTGACAATTAGGGTTTTTGAAAAAAGCTATAGCGGTGTTATTATATAAATATATTTTGTTTATTATTATTAACTCTTTCAAAATAAACTAGCCGATTGCAATAAAATTAATCAAGTGTGTAACATGCTTTTGCTCATGAGGTTATATGGGACGTATAAGAGTTTATATACGTCCCATATACCCTCTTTTCGCCCTTTTTACCACGTAGACGTCTACGAAAAGTAGCCGCAAATGCAGGGTAGCACATTGTAGCAGATCATTTTACACATTTTGGAAAGATAATTGATCATACTAACTGAATCTATAGGATTTGAGCCGAATCCACCCGAATATCATTTCGTAAGCTTACCTAGTGTCAAAACGGAGGTACTTATGTTATGAAGCCTCTAGCTCACAAAATTATCAATTAGATCACGTTCACTTTTTATTTTATTTATAAATATATCAAAGTTACCAAAACAAAAAAATATTTTGAGAAAATGAATTTTTTCAAAATTTGCGAGATTTTTGAATTGCGTGAAAAAAACGGTTAAATTATATGATGCGCTATTTTGAAAAAAAAATCCCCTCTTTGAAACCCCATAATTTGAAAACCAAAACCTGTTTTGAACGAAGCAAGCAAATGTTTAGGCAAACAAAAAAAATTCAATTTTCGAAAACTTAAATTTGAGACTTTTTCCGCTAGATGGGTCGTTTCGCCCACTGTGCATCGGCTGCTGTGGGCTTATCATTTTCGAGTTCTTTGAGATGGGTGTAGTTTTTTGATGATTCGCGGAGGAAGGAGGAGAGATATCCAAAATCTGAAACAAACTCGTGCTGCTTACGATAATAGAGATCCTGCATATCAAGAAATGGTGTCTCTATCTCTTTTAGTTACTGAGATCTAGGTGTTCATACAGACAGACAGACGGGCGAGCTAGATTTTTTTGGATTTGTTTTTAATGTAAAGGAAATTGATAATGCAATACCATTCAACATGTGTTTAATGTACAACAATCTTTGCTTTTTGTATGCTGGTACACGTCGTGTCGCTGGTATTGTTCCCAAATGCATTTGTCAATGTCGCCTATGTGTCGCTTAGACACTGCCAACTGAATGAAAGCCGCAAAGTCCTCCGCGGCGCAGCAGAGAAAAATAGACGCGAAAAAACTTTCGCCTGTGCTTGGTTATTGTAGCATGAACCGCGCTGCGGGGCAACTGGCTTGGTTGACGTTGCAAGTTGGAGGTGAAGGTGGATGTGGATGTGGATGGGGTATGTTAGTGACAGTGGCCTACAGGTATGAGTAGTACGTAAAATGCGTGACGAGAGAGAGGCTGGAGTCTGGAGTGGAGTTTCTGCTGCCCTATTCATAAGGGATTCCAATTTGCAGCATTTCACGTTCATGGCCTAAACAATAAATACGTTTTGGGGGCAGCACCAGTTAGTGGCAAATGAGTTATGGACTGTTGCACTTGGTCCCGACACATTAACAATGTTTGACGAATGGTAAAAAAGTCAATGGATGCCACAGTTCTCATCGCAGAAAATCGCAAAAACCTCAGCTAAATCGTATTTACGCTGCCAGCTCTAACTACTGACTACCACTCTTGGCAGAGTGTGCAATTATGCTCACACTCAAACACGAGTGCATTCACACATACCCGTATATTCATATACCCGTTTGGTATGCTTTACGCACTTGTCCCTCTAAGCTGATCCAGCTTTGCCATGCCTGATTGCCATCGCATCGCTATAAGGCAGCATCGTAATTAAAATGAAATCAGCATACGGCTTAATTTCGTCTTCACTTGGAAAACTCGAGCTCTCGGATTTTTTCTACTTGTCTGACTGCTTCTTGTTTGTCTAATGCGTAACATCGTTTGCTATCTGCTCACCAGTAACCACTTACGACTCTTCACTGTTCATTCCTCATTCCTCACTTCTTACTGCTTACTGCTTACTCAACAATCTCTCTAGTCGTCCGCTCCTCTGATTAGCCAACCTCTCGATCCAAATCTGTCTGTTCTCATAAATCCGTCTGACATTTTGCATGCCAGTCATCAGCTACTCTCACAAACTTGAGGTGGATTAATTTAAATCCTTTTTTCTGATTTGCTGAGGAATTTTTCAAGCCAAATTTTATCCCACTCTTACCGTTATAGATTTATCCAATTTTCATGCTTTTCATAAGACTTTAGAGATTTTAACGCGGTAAAATCATGCAAACGGGCAAATAATAATATATTATAATACTATTTTAACTTAATGATTTTTTAATAAAAATTGAAAAATAGAGTTTTTTGTTTTTGATAAAAATTGACAAATAACTTTTTTTTATAATTATATCCTGTGCCCATTTAAAAAATGGGAAAAACAGGGTTAATAACTTTGTCAGAATGTATGTAACAGGCAGAAGGAGGCGTGGCAGACCCCACAAAGTATATATATTTTCTTAATCAGGGAGACGAGCTGAGTCTATTTAGCGATGTCCGTCTGTCTGTCTGTCCGTCTGTCCGTCTGTCCGTCTGTCCATCTGTCCGTCTGTCTGTCTGTCTGAATGAACGCTGAGATTTCCGAGTGCTCACTCTCGTCGCTCCACGCCAAAGCTGCCTCGGCCGTTTTGACAAGGATGTTTACGAAACATCGACTTAGACTAGCCCTCATACAAGAGCCTTAGGTGTGGAAGGGCATTCGAAGCCTGTACTCGAAGGATGCAAAGGTAATAAGCGATCAGAGGTCAGATAATCCTCTAGCTTGCATAATGATAAGAAAGGATATTAATTATTATATACTTTCCGAGTTCCTAGGCCGAACTGTGGCCCATAATGGCACACCACAAGGGGACACTACCGCTTATCATTGCATCGGCCTACTTCCCTGGAGACGAAGCCTACCCTCCACCAGAGGTCCAGCAGCTGGTGAGGTGGAGAAAGCACATCCCCATACTTATAGGATGAGATGCAAACGCGCACCATGTGGTATTGGGAAGCACAGACGTCAACACAAGGGGTGAGTGTCTTCTGGATTTTATTATAAACAATAATTTAGAAATTTGTAGGAAGGAATAACTACAGGAACTTCTGTGATGAATCCCTGGACACACAAATATACCAGGGAACGAGCTGGAGGATGAGCTAGCTAGGAAAGGTACATGTCAGGAAGACACCTTAGATTAGGTAAGCCTCTCCTCACAACATATGAGATTGTATTACGCCCTCAAAAATACTCGACTTTGTTCGGGACATTGGACTGATGAGAGAGCTGTAGGAGATTTCCAGTAGAGGTTACAATAGATCTACTAGGTCGCAATGCACAATTCCCCAACAATAATAATAATAACAACAAGATTCTTTATTCTATATAAAATTATAAGTGGGGCAAGTTATCCAACAATTGAAACAAACTTGATTTGCTTATAGTATACACTTATCTACATTACGAAAGTGGTGCCTCAGCTCTTATCTCGGAAATGGTCTCAAATCGGGCTCCTGATTAAGAATATGTATAGTATATACTTTTGTGGTCTTGCACGCCTCCTACTGTCTGTTTGCACTCATTTTATGGTGGCAGGATTTTAATGAATCAGTTAGTTTAAGTTGAGCTCATTCATCTTAATGTTATCATAATTTTTTTAAAGGCGGTGTGCAATATAATTTATATCTACTGAAGATTACAAATTATATTAATGATTGAAGTATTGGCTTCTGAATTTCATTCAAATTATCCAATCTGTTTAACCCTCTAACGGGCAAAATCGAAAAATTTGTCGTACGAAGTTGGGATTTTTTTTGGTGGTAAATATTGTCGACAAAAGCTTAAGTTTTGAATTTCATCCCAAAATATTGATTAGAACGCCCGCCAGGTGGAAAAAACTTTTGACCGTCTACAGACGGTCTTGCCGGGCTGAGCGTAAAAAATCGCTGCGCTGCTTGCGAGTGCACAATTACGGCCATAAATACTTCTAGTAGAGATATCGTTATGAAATTTTCACCAAAAATCTAAAAAAATAATTTAAATATACTATAAAAAAATTGGCCACATCGGCCTACTATAACCTATAGCTCCCATAGAACCCTCTAACAAGCAAACACTCGAGTGTATCCATATTGTCGATCATTTAAATATATTATGATTATTTTTTGTTTGGTGATAGTATTGAAAACAATTTTATACTGTAGTTATGGAATTTACATTTGTTACAAAATGTTTAAATTTCATTAGATTTGCACCATTTCACCAGTTTTATTAAATCTAATATATGAAGGTAAATTGAATGATATATTAGGAGTATTTTTTGCATCATCACGAGATGTTGGGCGAACTATATATATAATAAGTAGATTTGCTGGCGATAAGACCAGGAACTATTCCCTCTCAAAACTCTATAAGTGGTGGCCATATCCATGATAGAAAAGCCTTTTTTAATATGTCGGAACTCTACACGAGCATGAAACCGATCCATGAAACTATTTTTCGAGTTCATATTTGAATCTTCAAGCAAAGCAAAGTCATCCATTGATCATTATGCATTATGTGGTTATGCATTAACCACATTCTGGATGCATAAATATATTGCCTTATATAGATAAAGTCGGCTATTTCGCATTTAAATGATCGACAATATGGATACACTCGAGTGTTTGCGCGTTAGAGGGTTCTATGGGAGCTATAGGATATAGTCGGCCGATGTGGCCAATTTTTTTATAGCATATTTAAATTATTTTTTTAGATTTTTGGTGCAAATTTCATAACGATATCTCTACTAGAAGTATTTATGGCCGCAATTGTGCACTCGCAAGCAGCGCAGCCAGCGCAGGCAGCGCAGTCGTGATTTTTTACGCTCAGCCCGGCAAGACCGTCTACAGACGGTCAATGAATTTTTTATGCAAATCAACATTTATATTCATTTACGCATTACAAAATAATTTATTTCAATAAATATATTGTCTGAGCTATCAGTAAAAAAAATCCCAAGTAGATTGAACAAGTTTAAATATTTTATTTATTTTGTGCGAAAACTACTTTTGTCAAGGGGTATTTTTTTCTGAGTTTTTTCAAATTTTCAAGTTCAGACGATGATTGTAATTGAACGCGTAGGTGAAATGTGGTTAAATATACCTTAAAAGAATGGAAATTTAATTTTAAAGATATATCAATTTCATTTGATTCAAAAATGTCAACAGTTTGATC
>JAWNNJ010000998.1:0-15712 GCA_035045125.1 Hypselothyrea guttata
GACGGCGTTCGTTTTGCATTATGTGGCTTCTGCTTTGCTTTTTGAGTTTTGAGTTTGTCTCTTTTTCGTTTGGACAGTCTTACCGTAGATACTCTTTCAAATTGCCTTGTATTTCGCTGCCGCTAGATATAAGGCAATTTTTGTGAAGGGTATTGAGCAGTTGCAATGAGAGCAAATTTATCTTGTTCGCTATGCTTTCGGTGTTTAGCGAGGTTGCCAAAAATTTCATTTGTGACCTTGGCTGCGTTTGTTTCTACGTTTGCTTGTTGCCTGTTAGTTCTCATAGTTATTTGCTGCTGCTTGCGTGGCATTGGCTGGGCTGGCTGCTGCCTGTACCTGTTCGATGTATGAATTTTGTAAATGCTTTTTTACAGGTGTGAGATTCTTAAACATTTTGTATGGCCTTATTATATTCAAATTTCAGCTAATTTTATTGCAAATTACCGTTTACATATATTTTTGTATTTATTTATATATGTATATTAAATAATATAATATAAAAGTTATACTATTTATAAATTTTTGTTTGGCTATCTTATAGCAAATTCCTTTATAAACGCATGCATTTTTTTAATAATATTATTTTTTTTAAGTTGATAATAAAAAAAGGGGTTTAAATTATGTTTAAATAATGTAGATAAAATATAATTCATAAATTTTATATGCAGCATAACGTCGATAATTGCATATACAAAATAATTACATGCAAATTTTAAATACATATGTATATTATATATTAATATAATATTTTGTTGTAAAATATGTAAAATATTTAATAGTAAAATATGGATGTGCAATTATAGACAATAGTATATAAGTTTAAAATTTATAAATTGTATTTCTAATTTAAAATTATTTTATTTTTTATGTACAATTATATATATTGAATTATTTTTGTATGTATGATATAATCATTTATTTATTATCCCATATTTTTATTGTTAGATTTTTTTATAACCTGTTTTAATTATAATTTGCCAATATAAAATTGACAACATTGGCGATTTGCGCCAAATTAAAAAATATGTTTATTTCATAACTCGGAATAAAATTTGCTGAATTTTGAATATAATATGTCTATACTAGTTACCAAAAAAGAAAATAGGTACAACTAAGTACTGCAAGCAATTAGCCTGCAATTGCAAGCAATTGCAAACCATCGTACAAGAAATGCCAACAACAATCCACAAGCAACGCAGAAATTTGAAATTTGCTTCGTACGATCGAACGAAGTCCCGACGGCAAAAGCAAGCGCACGAGCAAGCATTTGTAATTTCTAACATGTAGTTGCAAACGTAATACTCTTTCCTTATTTTTCTCATATTTTGGCGGTGAGGCAATATAAGAAAAAAGAAAGAGTATTAATATTGCTGCTAAGCGAATGCCCAACGTCCAGAATCCAAATTGAACCAGAATGGGCGGAGGAGATCAGTCGGACAGGCCCGACTGTCTTATACCCTGTGCCAAAGCTCGCGCTGCGCGCTCGCAAATACAGTATAAAATATTTTAAATATAAATATATGTATAAAACTGTCATACATAACGTAGCAGCAATTCTTCTTCTTACTGTGTTATGTGCGCCAGCTTTAACGGCCGCGCTGCTAGAGGGCGAGCGAGTTGCCGCCTGCAATATTGTTTCGCTAATAACTCCTGTATTTATTAACCGATTTCAATGCGCTTTTCAGGATAGTTAAATATAATGAAAGAGAGTATATATTCCAAATAACAACATTCTATGTTCAATTTTACGCTTGTTATTCGGTTTTTATCGATTAAGGCGTAAAGGGGGCGTGGCATCCAAAATTTGAACAAAGCCTCATCTGCGTATGGCATAGACCTACAAACTACTGAAGACAGAATTTATGTAAATAGCTCAGTGTGTCTTAAATTGGCGAATGTATTTTATTTCATTCATTGTAGGCGACAGGGGCGTGGCATCCAAGATTTGAAATAAACTTGATCTGCGTATGGTACACACCTTTCAAAAGAGACCAAAACGGCTTCTCTAGCTTCTATAGTTTAGAAAATCTCAGCGTTCATACAGACAGACAGACAGACGGACAGACAGACAGACAGACGGACAGGGCTAAATCGACTCAGCTCGTCTCCCTGATCAAGAATATATATAGTTTGTGGGGTCTGCCACGCCTCCTTCTGCCTGTTACATACATTCGCACAAAGTTATTAACCCTGTTTTTCCCATTTTTCAAATGGGCACAGGGTATAAAAATTGTAAGCAAAGGCAAATCAATCAAATTCTCAGCAGCCAACACACACACACAAGCACACTTCCACACAAGTCACACATACAGGCATATGTTTGTGTGCACACGACAGCAAGAGAATCGCAAGAAACGCAAAAGAGAGAAGGAAAAGCAAAACAGAAAACATTTGCAGCGAGCGCTCACAGGCCTTGCTTTCAGTGCTGATCGCCTGGTGTCAATCCAAGAGGGAGCTCACTCTGGATAGTGCGGCGGAATCCTTAAACATGTAGTATGGCCATTTTATTTAAATTTCAGCAAATTGTATTGCAAATTATTGCAAATGCCCAATTTCAGATTCTTAAATATGAAAATTGTAAGCGAAGGCAATGCGTCCAATTTCACACACAAGCCCCTTACACACAAGCCATACATACATGCGTGCATATGTATGTGTGCACACGAAAGTATGAGAGAAATACACAAAATGAAAGAAGGAAAGCAAAACAGAAAACATTTACAGCGGGCGCACACAGGCCTTGCTTTCAGTGATGATAGCCTGGTGTAAATCGAAGAGCGGGCTCACTCTGGATGTCTCTGTTAATTAACATTCTGTTAAATAACACGTTCCAATCCGGGTTGAAACATTTCCATCGATAACGACGACAGGGGGCGGGACAATTCCACTCTTGGAGTAGTTACTCTATGAATGGTTGTATTCACCAGGTTACCGCTCCATGGGTCGATCACCCGATAACCGATGAAAACAACCCTGAATGGATCATAAAATTGGAGCGCATGGATCATAAAATTTTTCTGATCCATCGCTGTTTTTTGCACTCCATTCATCGAAAGTCGATAAAAACAGCTGATTTAAATTCAAAATGTAAACAAATATATCAAAAATAACTGCTTGCATTTTAATCATTAATTTGTCTGTTGCATGTTTGAAAATGTATCAAACGCATTCACTAGGTTACATGGAGCGAAGGGTTGTAATTCTTTAATCGATCCATGGAGCGGTAACCTGGTGAATACAACCAATGGCTGCGTTCACGGCCGTTGCGCTCCATGGAGCGATAACTCGATAAATTTTTACATTTTCAAATTTAAACAGCTGTGTTCGCTGCATGGAGCGATAATTTTATCCAATGGAGCGCAAAAATTTTATGCTACATGCGCTCCACGAGATTTTACAGTTATGCCACATTTAGGGTTGCAATTTTCGGCAAAATGATCGTTATCGGTTAATCGCTCCATGGAGCGCAACGGCCGTGAACGCAGCCAATGGTTCAGAAAGCTATTGGAACTTAAGATTTTAATGTTAACGTGAATATAGGTATTTCTTGTAAATTTGTAATAAAAAAAAAATCTAAAGCTAGCTAACGGCAAAACAAAAAAAAATTGAAAGGTCGCAGAAAATGACCACTTTAACCACTTTTCACCCCATAAATTTGGCAGCACTAGCTCTCACAAGTTGCTGAACTAAATCATGAGCGAACATGTCCCTTGGCACACTCAACAATTTTTTTGCTTTTTGATAAAATTTCTTGCATCATGAGTTTCGATGGCATCAATATACCAAAGCATCTCGTGCCTGGAAACTATTTGGAGTTGGGCGTTGCAGCGTTGCGACGGAAGCAGCGAGCTCTCAAAGAACTGCTAGAAAAGGCAAATAACAAACGGGCGGAAAAACAGCTGCAAACACTAATAACAACAAGATGTTTATGTATTATTTATGCAGCGCAGGATACCGGAGCACGGCTGGAGGGACGAGGACATTGAGGAGCTGCTGCACCAGCTGGCCGCTTTGGACAGCAATAACTTTGCACATAGGGTTGGCCTGGGGGAGCGGGAGGCGCGCATTGGTTGCAGCAAGTATCAAATCAGAGTTCACGACGTGAACTTCACGTCAGTAATAGAGCTGGGTTCGATCTTGAATTTTCAAGAATCGATCTTTTCGATCGATTAACGTCTAATAATCGATTTGATCAAAATAAAACCGGTAATTTAAATTGTCAGGTAGTCAGTCTGTGGCAAAAACTTAAAAATCGATGCATACAAAATTAAATTAATATTGTTTGAAAAACAAACAAGAACTAGTAAGGACGGAGCAGATCAGTCGGGTGAAATACCCTGAACTTTTTGCTATTCCCTTAGCATACAACAATTGTACATGTCTTGTTCATTTGGAGCGCGTTACATTACAATAAAAAGAATCGATTTAATCGCCGAGAATCGATTAAATCGAATCAAAGCCCAGCTCTAGTCAGTAATACAATAACCCTGTAAATAATGTGCGTATATTTGCAGAGCTTGTGGCACGTCGGCATTACAATTTCGGGCATGGCATCGGGCGTTCAGGGGATCTGCTGGAGGCGCAACCAAAGGCAGCCGGTTCCACCCTGCTAGCCAACCTGACAAACGAATTGCTCCTGGACTTGATGAAAACGCTGGGCCTGCAGAACTGTCGCGGCTGCTTGCTGATGCCCATGGCCACCGGAATGAGCCTCACCATGTGCCTGTTGGCGATGCGCAGGCGACGCCCCAATGCCAAGTATGTGCTCTGGTCGCGCATTGACCAGAAATCCTGCTTCAAGGCCATTACCACCGCTGGCCTGCAGCCGGTTATCATTGGGCATCTAGCAGTGCCGGGCAGTCAGGCGCTAACAACGGACTGCAGCGCATTCCAAAGGCAAATAGACGAGCTGGGTGCGAGCAACGTGCTCTGCCTTTACACCACGACAAGCTGCTTCGCACCTCGCAATAGCGACGACGTTGTTGCAGTGGCCAAGCTGGCCAGGCTGAGGCAACTGCCGCACCTGGTCAACAACGCCTATGGCCTGCAGTGTGCGCACATCGTGCAGCAGCTGGAGCGCGCCCAGCGTTGTGGGCGCGTTGATTACTTCGTGCAAAGCACGGATAAGAATCTATTGGTGCCCGTAGGCGGTGCAGTGGTGGCCAGTTGCGATGAAAAGCAACTGCAGCAGTTGGCCAGCAGCTATGCAGGGCGTGCCAGCAGCTCCCAGACATTGGACGTGCTCATAACGCTGCTCTCACTGGGACGCAGTGGCTACCAGTCCCTGATTCTGGAGCGCCGTTCGAATTTCGACTATCTCAAGCAGCGACTGCAACAGTTTGCAGCAACGCATCACGAATCCGTAGCCGAATGTGCACACAACAGCATATCCCTTGCCATGACCCTAAGCACGCTCAGTGTTCATGCCACCGCACTGGGATCCATGTTGCATACACGCGGGGTTTCTGGAGTGCGGGTTGTGCCAGTTGGCCAAACGAAGTCCATAGATGGCCACGAATTCACGAGTATGTATTATCTTAATCCATTCGATCCCTATGCAATCCTTATAATCTTCTAACAATTGCAGATTTTGGCTCGCATCGGAGGGAGTTGGAGGTGCCTTACCTAACAGTAGCCGCAGCTTTGGGCGTGCAGCGCTCAGAGATTGATAAGTTTCTTGAGATACTGCAGAAATGCTGGACCAGTTTCGCCAAAAACAGTTAGAAAAAAAAAATATTCGAAATTAATAATAATTCAATTTAATCAATAATCTCAGATTTTAAATCTCTGCTCGATGTTTTTAAGCATTTAACTTTATCTAATAACTAAATGTTTATAATAAAAACCAGAATGGGCGGAGCAGATCAGTCGGACGGGCCCGACTGTCTTATACCCTGTGCCAAAGCTCGCGCTGCGCGCTCGCAAATACAGTATATAATTTAATAAAATATTTTAAATATAATTTAATTTATTTATAAAGAATAGTATGGGCGCGCATCGTTTCGTTTATATCTTTTGTGTTTATTATCCAATTTCAATGCGCTTTTCAAGATAGTTAAATATAATAGAAGAGAGCTTTTGTTCCAAATAACAACATTCTATGTTCAATATTACGCTTGCTGTTTAACTTTGTATGTTCAAATGTTCTCACAATCGCACAATCGCCAAGTATCGTGCTTGGTATCGCTATCCCTCTCGCACACTATTTCCAAGCGTAAGGCGGCTAAGCTGCAACAGCGTGTGCATGCAGTATTACGTCGCTTATATCTCCTTTGTTTATTAACCGATTTCAATGCGCTTTTCAGGACAGTTAATTATTATACTAGAGAGCATATATTCAACAATAACAACATTCTATGATTAATATTACGCTTGTTTTTGAGCTTTTAAGTTCAACTATTGTGTAGCTTATATCTCCGGTGTTTCTTAACCGATTTCAATGCGCTTTTCATGATAGTTAAATATCATACAAGAGAGCTTATGTTCCAAATAACAACCTTCTATGTTTAATATTACGCTTGTTATTCAACTTTTTATGTTAAAAAACACGAGGTTGTTTGGGTTTTATTGATTTTTGGGCGTCAAGGGGGCGTGGCGTCCAATTTTCGAAATAAACTTGATCTGCGTAAGATAACTACCTATCTATAGCAACCAAAACGGCATCTCTAGCTTTTGTAGTTGCTGAGATCGACGCGTTCATCCAAACAGACGGACAGACAGACGGACATCGCTAAATCGACTCAGCTCGTCTCCCTGATCAAGAATATATATACTTTGTGGGGTCTGCCACGCCTCCTTCTGCCTGTTACATACATTCTGACAAAGTTATTAACCCTGTTTCCATTTTTCAATGGGCACAGGGTATAAAAATTTGGACGGGGCAGATCAGTCGGACGGGCCCGACTGTAAAATACCCTGTACCCTATATTTTAAATGTCATACAAAACGTAGCAGCAATTCTTCTTACTTTGTTATGTGTGTCAGCTTTAACGGCCGCGCCGCTAGAGGCGGCGAGTCGCCGCCCGCAATATTGTTTCGCTAATAACTCCTGTGTTTATCAACCGATTTCAATGCTCTTTTCAGGATAGTTAAATATAATAGAAGAGAGTATATATTAATAAAAATAACAACATTCTATGTTTAATATTACGCTTGTTATTTAGTTTTTTTTCAATTAAGGCGTAAAAGGAGCGTGTCACCCAAAATTTGGAAAAAGCCTCATCTGCGTATGATATAGACCTACCAACTACTTAAAACAGAATTTATGTAAATAGCTTATGGTCTCTTAAATAGGCGAATGTATTTTATTTTATTCTTTGTGGGCGGCAGGGGCGTGGCATCCAAGATTTGAAATAAACACACAGACAGACAGACATGGCTATATCGACTCGGCTCTTCACCCTGATCAAGAACATATATAGTTTATGGGGTCTGCCACGCCTCCTTCTGCCTGTTACATACATTCGCACAAAGTTATTAACCCTGTTTTCCCATTTTTCAATGGGCACAGGGTATAAAAATTTAGACGGGGCAGATTAGTCGGACGGACCCGACTGTATAATACCCTGTACCCTATGTTATATATATAATTTTATAAAACTGTCATACGAAGCGTAGCAGCAATGTTTCCTCTTTGGCCGCACTGCTAGAGGGCGAGCAAGACAACGCCTGCATATTGTTTCGTTTATAACTCCTGTGTTTATTAACCGATTTCAATGCGCTTTTCAGGATAGTTTAATATAATAGAAAAGAATATACATATATTGCAAATATCCACGTTCTATGTTTAAATGTACGCTTGTTATCCGGTTTTTATCGATTAGGGCGTAAAGGGGGCGTGTCATCAAAAATTTGAAATAAATTTCATTTGCGTGATATATAGACCTACCAACTACTGAAAACATAATTTATATAAATTGATTTGTGTCTCTTAAATTGGTGAATGTATTCTATTTGTGTGCATTGTGGGCGGAAAGGGCGTGGTTTCCAAGGTTCGAAATAAACTTTATCTGCGTATGGTATACATATGTACATCTTTCAAAAATGAGCAACACGGCTGCTCTAGCTCTTATAGTTTCCAAAATCTCAGCTCAGTTCATACATATGTTCCCATTTTTCAATGGGTACAGGGTATAAATATTATTTTATTCACTACACTGTATTTTTCGGTCTATTTATTTAAACGAGAATTATGCACGATCTTAACTAGGCATTGCTGGGCTTATTCTCCTTGTTGTGCTTGTCCTGAATCGCAGGTTTGTCCTTGTCTTTTCTGCGGTCAAAGTGCTGCTCCATGGTTGCCTGAATCTTGTCCAGCGATTTCTGATACTCGAACTTAATGCGAGCCAACTCGCGATTCATGTGCGCCTCCTTGTCCTCTGCGTAGATCCTGTAATTGTTTGCAGTGCGCTTGGCGCTCTGACACCGCTGATAAGCAGCGCGTAGCGCCTCCTCGTGCGTCTCCCGCAGCTGCTGGCATTGCGTGCGCCAATGTTGCTCGACCTCGTCAATGGACTGCTTCTGTTTCTCCCATGCGGACATCACGGTCTTCATGGAACGCCGCTCGGACGTGATGCTCGCATGCTGCTCCTCCAGCTCCTTTGCAAGATTTGCGATTCTCTGATTCTTTGCCTGCAGTTCGCAGCGATATTTTTGCAGCGTGTGCTTCTCCTTTGCATCGTTCTCCTCCAGCAGCTTGTGCATCTGCTCCCGCTCCACGAGTATCGTGTCCTTCAGTATTTCCACCTCCGTTTGGCGCTGCTGTAGGTCGCGCACTGTTGTTTGATACTCCTGCTGCAGGCACTGATTGCGCTCTTCCACCTGCTGCAAGCGCAACGTGAAGCGCTTCAGCTCGATGGCAAACAGCCTGGACATCTCGTTGCGTACCCGCTCTTCTATTCGCTTGATCTCCGCCGCATTCAGATCAGTTGAGTTCGGCGAGGCATCCTCATCATCCGCTGTTGCTGTTGCATGCCCCGGCTGCGATTTTAATTGCTCCGCCTCTTCTGTTTGTTGCTTCAGCCTCTCCGCCAGCTGCCCATTGCTTAGCTTTTCATGCTGCAGATCGCGTTTGAGAGCGTCTACTTCATTGGCCTGCAACGTGTTCATTTTCTGCACCTTCAACATTTGGATCTCAATCTGCAGAAAATAAATAACATTAAATATGTTTAGTAGACTTACTAAAAAAAAAATGTTAAATTTTAATGTAACGGATATTATGATAATTCTTAGAATATGTTAACACCAGTGATCCCAATTATTTTTGGAAAAAAAGACAGATTAGGGGAAAAAAAAATAGGAAAAAAGGCTAAAAGGATAGAAAAAAGGACAAAAAGTTTTTGTTCTTTAATTTTGCTATATTTGTACTCATCAAGAGACTAAAATTCTCAATGATGAACACTTTTGTCCTTTTTTCTATCCTTTTTATTTTTTTCATCCTCTTTTCCCTGGTTTTTTTTTTCAAATCTGTCCTTTTTTCGAAAAAAAAGTTGGCATCACTGCTGTAGACTTCCGCGCGACTGATCTGCCCCATCCAAATTTTTAGACTTTTTTTTTAAAAAAGTAAAAGGGTCTATTAATTTAGCGCAAATGACAGATGTATGTAACACCCAGAAGGAAGCGTGGTAGACTCCAAAAAGTATATATATTCTGACTCAGGATGACGAGCTGAGTTGATATAGCCATGTCCGTCCGTCCGTCTGTTCGTATGAACACCTAGATCTCAGCAACTATAAAAGCTAAAGACACCACCTTTCCGGATTTAGATTGTCAGCTAATGCAAGCAGATCAAGTTTGTTTCAAACTTTTGATATCTCGCCTACTTCATCCGCGAATCATCAAAAATCTACACCTACCTCAAAAATATCGAGAACTATAAACGCCACAGCAGCCACAATAATTGCGCTACAGACTTGTAAATTGGCATGTACGTAGTCTATGGCATTCTCCACCGATGCTATAAAATTATTTATGATTTGAATTAGAATTAGCGAGGATATGCAAGAGGCAATTATTTTCAAAATGCGTATATGTGCCACTGCAGCCACAATAATAAAGCTACAAACTTGCAACATGTATGTAGCCTACAGAATTATCTGTCGATGTTGTGAATTTCATTGCAAACAGACAACAAGCAGCGAAGTTATGTAACAAACAATTTTTTTATTTGTGTATGTAATTGCCACAACAGCCACAGTTTAAAAGCTACAAACTTGGGATTTGGCATGTACGCAGCCTATGACATTCTCCATCAATGCTGTGAATTGCCTAGATCTTGCAAACTATAAGAGCTAGAAATACCATTTTTTGGTATTTATGTTCTCCTAGGCAACCATCAGATCAAGTTAGTTTGGGTTTTTTGATAACTCCTCTCATTTCTCCGCTAACCGAAAAACCAATTTAGCAACAGTTTGCAGTTTTAAAGCTTTAGTTTCAAAGCTAAAGATTAGGGATGTTGCATGTAAGTAGTCTATGACAATTCCCATCGATGCAGTGAATTACATTACGATCGGATAAGAGACAGCGGAGAAAACACAAAGTACAGGGCCTCCTACAGTTAGTTGCGTCCGACTGTAGCTCCGTCTTTACTGGTTTTAGCTAAACACGATGTGTTTTGTACATGCTTTTTAATGTGGGCGGCAGGGACATGGGCAATTTTTGAAATAAACTTGATCGCGTGTTATTTACCTACTTACAACAACAAAAATTTGGACGGGACAGATTAGTCGGACGAACCCGATTGTATAATACCCTGTACCCTATACTATATTAACAATTTTATAAAACTGTCATGCGAAGCGTAGCAGCAATGCTTCCTCTTCAACTTCTGTTTTCCGCTTTAATGGTGGCGCTGCTAGAGGACGAGTGAGGCAACGCCTGTAATATTGTTTCGCTTACAACGCCTGTGTTTAATAACCGATTTCATGCGCTTTGCAGGATAGTTTAATATAATAGAAAAGAAAATATATTGCGAATATCAATTCTATGTTTAAATTTACGCTTGTTATTTGATTTTTATCGATTAGAGCGTAAATGGGGCGTGGATTCAAAAGTTTGAAATAAATTTCATTTGCGTGTTATGTACACCTATCTACTGCTGAAAACATAATTTATATAAGTTGATTTTTAGACCCTTTACTTTAAAAAAGTAAAAAGGGTCTATTAGTTTAGTGCAAAGAGGAAATGTGTGTAACACCCAGAAGGAGGCGTGGCAGACCCCACAAAGTATATATATTCTTGATCAGGACGACAAGTCGAGTCGATATAGCCATGTCCGTCTGTCCGTCTGTCTGTCTATCCGTCTGTCCGTCCGTCTGTATGAACACCTAGATCTCAGCAACTATAAGAGCTAGAGACACCATATTTGGGATTTAGATTCTCCTAATTAGTAAGCAGTACGAGTTTGTTTTAGATTTTGGATACCTCCCCCCCTTCCCCCGCAAACCGCAAAAAGCTTCTGCCGCCACAGCTTTAAAGTTATTGACTTGTAATTTGGTACGTAACTAGCTTATGGCATTCTCTATTGACCCTGTACATTTCGTTTCGATCGGATAAGAAACAGCGAAAATATGGAACGGACAATTTGCCGCACTTGGCAGAGGGGGGTGGTGTGCCTTGCATACGCGGGTAGCTTAGTGTGTGTGCGTCTGATTGTGTTTGTATGTACATATACTCAAAGTAAAGGGTCTCCTACGGTCGGCTACGTCCGACTGTAGCCTCCGTCCCACTGATCTGCCCCGTCCCTATATTTGTCTCTTAAATTGATAAATCTATTCTCATTATGTTCATTGTGGGCAGAAGGGACGTGGTATCCAAGATTTGAAATAAACTTCATCTGCGTATTGTGCACAACTTTCAAAAATGACCAAAGCGGCTTCTCTAGCTTTTGTAGTTTCCGAGATCTACACACTCATCCAGACGGACGGACAGACAGGCGGACATGGCTATATCGACTCAGCTCGTAGTCCTGATAAATAATATATAAAGTTTGTGGGGTCTGCCACGCCTCCTTTTGGGTGTGACACACATTTCCTCTTTGCACTAAGTTAATAGACCCTTTTCTTGTTTAAAGTAAAGGGTCTAAACAGAATGGAAGAGGACGATGTATTGCTGTCTGCAGCTCCACCGCCCTTATCGTCTTCATATGCATAAATTCACTAATTTCAACACCACATACCTTTGTAATCTCGGCCGCTTTATCACCACATTTGCTGCAAGGGTTTGAGCCATCTTTGGCGGCTTTAGTCAGCTCATCTTGTTTAAGGCGTTCGCAATTTTCGCGCAATGTCTGCAACTCACGTTCATGCCGCACTTTCTCAGTGTCAAGAATTTTGGCAAACTCCTGTGACTTGAGCTCGGCTAGTTGCAGATTGCGCTGCAGCTGGGCCAACTGCTGGCGCTGCTCTTGCAGCTCCTTGACGTTATCGTTTTCGGCCAGTTTGCGCAGCTCATAGCCAAGCGTCTCCTTCTCATTGGCGATATCAGTGTACAGCTGCTTAACACGTTCCACCTCCCCCTGGGCATCCTTGAGCAATATCTTGTGTCGCTCCAGCTCAAGGAGCAAGTTGTCCGCCGTGGCACGACTGCGCAACTGGCAATTTTCATCGGATAGCTCGGCATGTTTGCGATTCAGATTCTCACATTGCTGCTGAAGCTGAGCCACGTCTAATTGGAGCCTTTCCAGCTGCGTGTGGCTGTTTTGAAGCTCTGCAATTTTTGTGTCCAACTCCTGCCGCAGTGCATCGCGTTCAGTTTGCAGGGCATCCAGTGTTGTGCGCCCCGCTGTGTTCTGCTGAGCTTCGTCCAGCTCTTCCCTAATCACGTTCATGCGGTTCCTCAGGCGCATGTGCTCCTCCTTGAGCGTGGCCAGCTCCACAAGTTTGTGGTTCTCCTCTTCCCGCAGCAAGCTTAACTCGTTGTTGCGCTCATCGAGCTGTTTCTCCAGTCTGCGCACCTCTTCGCGTTTCCCCCTCAGGTTTGCCAATGCCCGGTAAAGCTCCTGCTTGATGCGACCTATGCGATCAGCGGGATTCAGTGGTGTGCTGCCCACCAGACGCGACGGCAGACGGTTGGGCGACTCTGTCTCCGACTGATGCTGCTGTATGAGGGTGTCCATCTGGTCCAGCTCATCCGAGGTGCCATTCACGCGTTCCGTCAGTTGTGTGATGGTCAGCTCCATGCCGGCCACCTGCGCATGCAGATCCGCAATGCATTTCTGCTGACGCGTGTGTTCCGCCTCGTAGTTGGGCTTCGCCAGCAACTGGTTGCAGCGACGCTGCGCCACATCCAATGCGGCGTTCAACTCGTTTATCTTGTCGGCCTTGTCCACAAGCACAGTCTCGTGGCTCGACTGCAGCGCATTATAGCGCACGTGCATCTGATCCAGCTCCTGTTTCTTCTTGTCCAGCTGGTCGTTCAACTTACTGAGCTGTTGCTGCATTAGCTCCGCATGGGCGCGATGATGATCCTCCAGCTGCTTGATGCGCATGTCCGTATTGCGCTCGTCCCGCCTGTGATGATCCCGTTCCACAATATCGTATTTGCGCTGCAAGTCGGCCAGAAGTGTCTGAGCCGTCTCCAGCTTGCCCACCAGCTGCATGTTTTCCGTCTCCAGACACTTCTTGTCCAGACCCAGCTTCTCGATTTGACTGTCCAGGTGAGAGCACTTCTCCTTGCTGTCCACCAGCAGCTCGTGCGCCTGCTGCTTCTCCCTCAATGCCCTGTCCAGCTCCGCCTGGGCGATCGTCATGCGCTTCTGATACTCGTCCATATTCTTCTGCGCGTCCGCCGCCAGCTGATTCATGTTGATCAGTTCGTGTCTCTTGGAGTCCAGAAACAATTTCATCTTGTGCATTTCGCTGGCGTTGTGCGGGGAGGGGAGCAGTGGCAGTTGCTGGGAGGGCAGCATATTCGATTCGCAATTGTTGGTGGAATCAATTGTGGTCTCTTCGTCGTCGTCCACCAAATCATCGAAAGCGTTTTCCAACAAATCCCCGAGCTGGGAAATGGATAATGCATTTGCCTGTTAAATCAAAGACGCGTCGCCTGCTTACCTCTGCCTCGCGTCGTTTTTGATCCTGGATGGCCTCCTCCTCTTCCTGTCGTTCCAGCGTGGAGTTCACTTTCAGCTGATCGGCGCCCTGAAATAAACTAACGCCCGGCGTATTCATTTTAAATCCACAACTGTCTGCCAGTTAAATTCAAGCAATAATGCTTGTCTATCTGCGCCTGCGTTTTTTTATTTTTTATATTCTATAGCTCGGTACGCAGCTCAGTCGTTTTCCCGGGCTTGAGTACAGGTATGCAGCTCAGTAATTGTTCCTCGATCTTTGTCTTGTAATTGAGTTTCATATCATAACCGAATAACCTTATTAGCAAAACAACTAAATATAGAAAGTACGTATGTTAATTAGCAAGCAACATTCTTTTATATGCGCATTTTATTTTATTTACTGTCCTAGGGAATTTGTCATACTGACTATGACTATGTGGCAACGCTGTGAGGCTGTGGAACCTCATGAACTATTTGAACTGTTCATTTGATTCGGTTTTGATGCTTAAATCCAAAACCTTAAATCCAAATTTGAACTAAATCTTTAAACTGTTCGTTGTTTACCCAATTGCAGTTTCAACGAATTATTTATTTATTTATTTAAGTGTCTACTAAGACCAGTCGGCCAAAAAAAATTAAATTACAAATTAAAGTTAAGAATAATAAAGTTAAAATTAAAATAAATAAATTTTAATTTAAAAATATTTTGCATATTTAAATTTTTGAGATTCTGTATTTGAAATATTTGGGCGGGACAGATCAGTGAGACGGAAACTTCGGCGGACGTAACCAACAGTAGGAGAACCTGTACTTTGTTTAAAACCACCAATTAATTGATAAACAGTGGGAATTAGCGTCCATTGCATTAAATGTATTTAAAAAGGTTTGAGAACTGGGCCTGCAGATGGAATATTGCTATAAATACAAATAAATGTGTATCAGTTACATATATGTACTCTTAGAAAAGAAACCTCTCCTGGAGTATTTTTACATGGCGAACTGTTGCAGTGTTGCCAATTTGTCCTTTTTCAGGACAGATCTGTCCTTTTTTAAACCGATCTATCCGCAAGAATTTTAAAACGTCCCCTATCCGGAAAAAATGCCTTTTTTATTTTAATCTGTCCTTTTTTCATCCTTTTTTTATTTGTATAAATCGCGCATGGAAAATATCATTTAAATCTACATGGATCGGTTTTATATTGATATTCCAATTTCTACAAGCCGATTTAAAAGCAATGCAGTCGTGATATGTTTAGGTAAGATCGAATCGGGCATATCGAACATCATAATATGGCTAGATCTAGCTTTTTTTTGTTAAGTTAAAAAATTTAAAATGCCAATTGCAAAAAATCCAGCCTTTTTTTAAATGGACTCATCGTTTTTTTCTGTTTGATCTTTTCGACTTATTCTACAATATACAAAATTTGGACGTGGCATATACATAAGTCAGATGGGCCCGACTTTGTATTGTAAGGACACTTTTCAGGACAGTTGAATATAATAGAAAATAGTATATATTTCGAATAAAAATATTCTATGTTAAATATTTCTAATTATGATCAAATATACGAGGTTGTGTAGGTTTTATTAATATTGGGCGTAAAGGGAGCGTGGTATCAAAAAAGATTTGAAATAAACTTGATTTACGTATTGATTACATAT
>JAWNNJ010001009.1:0-15629 GCA_035045125.1 Hypselothyrea guttata
AGCGCCGCTTTGCGTTAACAGTGTGACCACACAAAATGCAAACGTAATCGATTGCTCGATAGCTCGATAGCTGGCAGGCTGGCCCGATAGCACACAGTTCGCAAAGGCACGCTTCAGTGTGCAGTTTGAAATAAAGCGGAATTATTGTTGTGTCGTCGCAATTTGCCGCACAGTGACTTAAAATCGAATTAAAAGCGAACAACAAACGCAAATATGATTGCCAACTTGGATATCACCGACAATCAGGCCAGCAGCAAGTGAGTGTTTTGTATAATTATAGCATATTTTATAAGGAACTGCAGCTGTATGTATGTATGTAAGTACGCCTACATCGCAACACACACGCACACATACAGCCGCAGCTGGTGCCTGCAGAAAATTAACTTGTGAAAAGTCGCGATCATTGTTCTGGAAGCGAAGACGAGATCTGCACACACACACAGGCACATATGTGTGTATGTATGTGTGTATTTTCTTTGTTAATGCAAATGCAGCTTAAAAAGCAGGCCGACGATCGCTTCTTTGTCTTATTAATAACTCTTTCCACTGTTGCACACTCTGCTCTCTGCATTTGTGTGTGTGTGTGTGTGTGTGAGAGATTTAAGGAGCGCCATTTGCATTTGCATTTCCAATATTCCATGCCCACTTGCTGGAAGGCAAAGCAATCGCCATTGACAACCGATTCTTCCTGTCTGTATGTATGCGCGTTATGTACGTATGTATGTATATCAGGCCATGTTATCGCAACTCCCACACTGACTAATGTTTGTCGTATGTATGTATGAATGTGTGATGTATGTATGTACGTATGTATGTATGTATGTAAGTAGTACGTGCCTCCAATTATATTGGTGATTAATCATGGACTGCAAAGCAACAACCCCAATAAAGTTCCGGCCAGTTGCCCTACAATGCAGTGCAACCCTGTCTGGTGTATGTATGTATGCACATACATATGTATGTTTGTATGTATGCATGTGTAACCTACTACTTTGGTGGATTTTATGTTATGATGTATGTATGTGTGTGTGTATGAAGATCTAAGAATGCAGGCCGCTAGTCTGCATGCACATACATACAGACATACAGACATACTTACATATGTACGTATGTAGACATGGCTTATTTAACTAATAGCGGTAACTAGTCACGCGAACAGTAGTTAGAGTGCATTGAACCCCAGTGCAGACTGAAATCCATCTAGTATGTCTATATGTATATGTGTCTATATGTATGTATGTATGTATGTATGTACGTGTTTGCTGTTTGGCGTTTAACAATTGTGCATTTTGATTGTCTTGCAGCGCCGTCTTAATTGACGTTTCTAGCTAATCGGCTTGCGTGCTAGACCGCGTTTATGCGTGCCACCCAATTCAAGTATTCAGTTTGCGAACTGAGCCGCAGCCTACTTAGCTAACTGGCAACCAGGTGGCAACGCTACCCCCACCCCCCTTCCCAAGACTTTTAAAAATGAACAAACTAACTAGCCAGTGTTGCCAGATGTAGCCAAATTTACAATGAAGAATATCTAAAACTTTAAAATAAAAATTCATAAAAATAGAATAAGAAAATAAATAAAAAATTTCCATAATATTGACATATATATTCAAATATATTCATGACAAGCATGCGTAGAATTCTAAAACCCGCTAAATTGGCAACGCTAAAACTAACTTACTTTTCTAAAAAGGCTATAAAAGGCAATTATATGTATTACATTAAAATTATTTATCATATCATTGCTTATACAGTAGAATCCGGTTATAACGAAGCCGCTTATAGCGTCCGTCCGGTTATTGCGACGAAAACTCGATGGTTTGGTTGGTCCCCATACAAACTTATATGAAAGGGCCTCCGCTTAGAACGTCTCCGCTTTTAGCGTCAAACCGCTTATACCGACGAGATTTTTCACAATTCAACGGGATATTGCGACGTGCCGAACAAAAAAAACAATCTTTAAAGAGGAAAATTTGATTTCTTTAACAATGCTAAAAGAAGCAAACAAAATCATGGATTTTGTGTTTTTTCAATACGAAAAAGAAACAAAATCATGGATTTTGTCTTCCGGATATAACAACGTAAAATCGTCGGTCCCTTGAAAGTCGCTATAGCCGGATTCTACTGTATTACATTTTTTGTTTTGATTAAAAAATTAATTTGTTTTATTTTAAAACCTATTACGAACATGGCATCCATAAAATAAAAATAAAATAATTTTTTCTTGCTCCTTTCGGATAGTGCGTCTGCCGGATATAATTCTACTATTCTATAATTCTACTGTATTATCATTTCATTGCTTATATTATGTTTTGGTATATTGTTTTTGAAAGGCTTTTAAAAGAATAAATCGATCGAAATAGATTAAATCCTTCATCGAACGACTTGCTGAACAGTTCTTCACATATTGAACAACTGAACTAGATCCTCGAATTGAACTAGCAACAACTACAACTCTGATTTTAAAAGCAATTTTTCTTCATGAAAATACAGATTTATTTTATATACATTTAATAATATATATTATTATTATTATTGTTTTATTATCAATTCAAAAAATATTATAATATGCTGATCAGAATTTCTATATCTGTCTATTGATTACTATGCTCCATATATTTTTCTTTTCTTATCTTATATTTTTAAATTAAATTTTAATTCTAATTTTATTATTTTTAATTTTAATTTGTAATTTAATTTCTCTTGGTCGACTGGCCTTAGTCGACTTTAAATAAATAAATAAATATTGATGCCTATTCCAAATTTCACGTAGTTAGTTCAACGCATAAACTTGGTGGTAGCGTGTGTGTGTGTATGTGTGTGTGTGAGTTTACAGGCTGTCAGGGCGCACCTTTGGCTGCATTGTTATGCCTGGAGCGAAAGGTGATTCATAAATAAGGAATGTTGTGGGTTTTCTTCCCGGGTCCCTGCCAAGCCGAGAACTAGAAAAGCGGCAATTGGAATTTACATAAATTATCGATAGTCGCATGGCATACGAAAAATGCTTCAAAACTTCAGAACAGTCTAAAATGCGTTAAACTGAACAGTTTATTTCTATGGCTATTGATGCCTATATAGCATATATAGCATATGTAGATATATTATACATATATGCACATAGCACACATCGATATATCCAATGTCGACTTGTCGCAGTTCAATGTCACATGTCCTTACTTGGCTGTAGTTCCACAGCATTAGTTTCGTCATTTTTGGCTGTTGATAACTCTGAACGCTTGGCTAGGCCTGCGACCATATGGCGCATTCCTGGCTACACTGCGCAAAACTACATGGTTATATAATTGAGAGTTGGTTTTTTGTGAGTCACATTTCTGCCTGTTTCAATATTCATTAGCATATTATCACCACAGCCTCTTTGCTAACCCATTTTTATGGTTATTAAATCTGCATAAACTGGGCGAGGTTTGTTGTAGCACTAAATCTTTATCTATGCTTTCTATTCTTATTCTTTGCGGTCTAGCAGAATATCTACTTATGCCCAATATTTATGGCCGCTCTTCTAAATGCTGCTAATCTATGCACATTTAAATTTGGCGCTCTCTTTTCAATTGGCGCAAAGCAGTGCACTGCTTGAAGCGGCGCAACTGCTTAGCAAATACACAAACCACTGCTGTGACAGTAATTGGATGCTATTGGCGCGGCTACTGCTAAATAGGCAAACGGTAAAGCAGTGCAGTGTTGAACTTAGCAAGTGCACAAACCTGAACAGTTTTTGGATGCTATTCAGATTGATTCAGAATTGGGTATAAAACAAAGCAGTGTCGTGTGGATTTTATCGTTCTTAAATAGGCCCAAATAAAGCAGTGCGAGTGTTAAGCTTATTAAATACACAAACCACAAATTCAAAATTCATAGAAAATATGTGGATGTTAATAGTACAATATATGCAAAGTTTATGCGGCAAATTGTTTGACGTACAATTTTTAAATATACAGTAGAATCCGGTTATAGCGACATTCAAGGGACCGACGATTTTACGTCGTTATATCCGGCAGACGCACTATCCGAAAGGAGCAAAAAAAAAATTTTTTTGTATATTATGGATGCCATGTTCGTAATAGGTTTTAAAATAAAACAAATTAATTTTTTAATCAAAACAAAAAATTTAATACAGTAGAATCCGGTTATAGCGACTTTCAAGGGACCGACGTCGTTATATCCGGAAAACAAAATCCATGATTTTGTTTCTTTTTCGTATTGAAAAAACACAAAATCCATGATTTTGTTTGCTTCTTTTAGCATTGTTAAAGAAATCAAATTTTCCTCTTTAAAGTTTTTTTTTTTGTTCGGCACGTCGCAATATCCGGTTGAATTGAAATGAAAATTGAATTGAAATTGAAAAATCTCGTCGTTATAAGCGGTTTGTCGCTAAAAGCGGAGTCGTTATAAGCGGAGGCCGTTTCATATAAGTTTGTATGGGGACCAACCAAACCATCGAGTTTTCGTCGCAATAACCGGACGGACGCTATAAGCGGCGTCGTTATAACCGGATTCTACTGTATATTTATTTATGATTTAAAAAAAATATAATGCATATAATATAATACATAATAATACATATAATACATTGCAATGCAGTGTAAATGTGAAATATAGAAATTTAAAAACTACAAAAATACATATTTATAATAATTTTATTAATAATTATTAATTATGTTATTGTTAAATATTATTTTATTATTGATTATTAATTTTTATTAAATATTATTTTATTTTATTAATTAATCTTAAGTATTTAATTTTATTAATGATTATTTTATATTAAATTATTTGTTTTGTAGTGCAGACACAAACCAGTTGGCTGAGATTAGGTATAAATAAGGCACTAGACACAGAGCAGCCATAAGTCGCCGTGTGAATTTGGGAAAACTGTACCGGCTTTAAAAGATTGGGGCTTATCGGCTGTAAGAGATACGTGTTACATTTGAAAAGAGCCAGCGACAGACAAATTTCAATTTCCTATTTTCTTTTTTGGACTGTGAGTCACATTAAGCCGACACTTCAGAGAATTGCAATTAAAACGCAGTTAAGTCGGACGTGTTATCAGATGCAGCATTTCAGGCAACAAACGCAGTATTTTTGGTTTTCTTTCTTTATTTTCTGCTTTATCTGAGCTGCTTATCGCGGCTCAGCTGCTCAGCTGGCAAGAAGAAGCAGCAGAAGCGAGTAATGTAGGAAAATAGACAAATACCCGTTTACGTATTTATGTATACATATTTTGATGTATAGATAATCATAAATGCTCGAACAACATACGCTCCAAGAGGCGAAACGCTTTACGAGCCATCCGAGAGCTGCCTAAAACTGATTAGTGCTTCATTATATTGTATTTAACAAGAGTTTTTCGGCTATGCCGTATTAAACACGCAAAGAGTGTAACAAATTCTATCTCCAAGCTGGAGTTTTAAGCTTGGAGCTTGGAGCTAAGAGTTTTGGATGCAGTGTGTGTGTTCAACTTGAATTGCCTTCGCCTTTGCCTTTCACTTTTTGCTCAATAGCCAAATAAAATTTCCCCATTTCGTATGGTTTTCTTTGGCCAGTTTGGGTTCGCAGTCGAAGGGAATTTTCGCAAGCGAATCAAAACAAATAATATATCAAATTTATGCCTCTCTCCGCAAATCCCAAATCGATTGTTCAATAAACACTCAAATGAACGTCATGTTTGCAGCTAGAAGTTGGCCAATTGGGGCGTTAATTTTGTTAGTTATTATTATTATTATTTATTTTTATCTGGTTAGGTCAACCAAAGAAAAGTGTAAATTAAAATTAAAATGTTATTAAAGTTAAAGATTAAGATATCTGGATGTTGGTACACACAATTTTTTATTTATTTAAATATAGGGACGGGGCAGATCAGTGGGACGGTGGCTACAGTCGGACGTAACCGACCGTAGGAGACCCTTTACTTTGAGTATATGTACATACAAACACAATCAGACGCACACACACTAAACGTATGCAAGGCACACAACCCCCCCTCTGCCTAGTGCGGCAAATTGTCTGTGGCATATGTTCGCTGTTTCTTATCCGATCGAAACAAAATTCACAGCGTCGATAGAGAATGTCATAAACTAGTTAAACACCAAATTACAAATCAATAGATTTAAAAATGTGGCTACAGCAGCTTTTCGTGGTTTGCTGGGGAAGGGGGGGAGGTATCCAAAATCTAAAACAAACTCGTGCTGCTTACTGAATAGGGGAACCTGAATCCCGAATATGGTTTCTCTAGCTCTTATAGTTGCTGAGATCTAGGTGTTCATACAGACAGACAGACGGACAGACGGACAGACGGACAGACAGACAGACAGACAGACAGATAGACGGACAGATGGACATAGCTATATCGACTCGGCTTGTTGTCCTGATCAAGAATATATATACTTTGTGGGGTCTGCCACGCCTCCTTCTGGGTGTTACACACATTTCCTCTTTGCACTAAGTTAATAGACCCTTTTTACTTTTTTAAAGTAAAGGGTCTAATAACCCTGTTTTTTTCATTTTTCAATGGGTACAGGGTATAAAAATACCATCATTATAGAACACTATGTTTAGAATTTCTCATTATTATGATCATCAGTTTGATTACACTGCAAGTTTCCTGCTTTCTAAAATTAAATTAAATTATTATTATTATTTATTGAATGACTTCCTAATGCTACAAGTACAGAAAAACTTATAATATACTAATGCTAATGCTCTGTCACATAATACATATTTAGATTAAAACCTAGATTTTAAAGCTTGAAAAACAATTTTTAATTTATATTCTTATTATTATATTTAATTTTCTTCTTCTTGATTTGATTTGTGATCTTGGTCTTGATATTGATCTTGACAAAAATTGAATGAAATTTAAATTTAAATATTCTTTTATTTTTATCCCCAGGGATCTAAATTTCAAACTTAAATTACGTTCTAACTTTAACTTGCATTTTTGTATTGTAGTTTTAATTTCTTTATCGAAAAAAATCCTTTTAAAAGTCCCCAAATTGTTTATTATTCACAATATCAGATTTTATCAGTTGTCTATATTGTGAATCAAAATAAATTAAATCAAAGAAAATATAATGGAAATTTAAAAAGAAAACTGGGCATTATCTTTTGCTATACAAAAAATCTCGCGGGCTAGCGCCCGCAAGACATGACAGTCGGGCAAGCCCGACTGTCTTATACCCTGTACCAAAGATCAGCCTTGCTAGTACAGTATTCTATTTAAAATATATTTTGAATCTAATGTATGGCCAATTATTCGCGGTAGGTGCACGGCATCCAAAAATTGAAATAAACTTGTTCTGCGTATTGTATACACCTTTAAAAAATTACCAAAACGGCTGCTCTAGCTATTATAGTTGCTGAGATATACGCGTTCAAATTGGTCAATGTATTGTATTTATGGCCATTGTTCGCGGTAGGGGCGAGGTATTAAAAATTTGGAATAAACTTGTTCTGCGTATGGTATACACCTTTCAAAAATGACCAAAACGGCTGCTCTAGCTCTTATAGTTGCTGAGATCGACGCTTTCATACAGACGGACAGACGGACAGACAGACAAGGCTAAATCAACTCGTCTTGTCCTACTGATCAAGAATATATATACTTTGTGGGGTCTACCACGCCTCCTTCTGCCTGTTACATACATTCTGACAAAGTTAATAACCCTGTATTTCCCATTTTTCAATGGGTACAGGGTATAAAAATAATTTAAACAATATATATTCAAGTTTAATAATCGTAAGTTTAATTTAAGTTTATCTTTTATGTTAGACCTTTGTACTTTTGGCATTAGGAAATTCTTCAGTAACAAATAAATAAATAAATAAATATATATCTCTTGTTAGACAAATGATTTTTGCCTATATAGTAGTTCTAGGCTTAATTACTTCAAGTATAAACTCGCGTTTGGTAGCAATTAAGTAGCCGTAAATCACTTATTTGGTAAGGAAATCCCACGCATTTCAGTTTATTGAATTCAATTTCAACTAAATTGAGGGGGGAAAATACTCGATGTGTGGGTTAAAATTCTCATCGAGCTGCTGAAATTCTGTCAATTGAAGCCAATTTAACAGATTTGGCCCTATGAGAAGGGGGTTACGTCAGTGCAAAGGTAAAAATAAAAATAAAAATAAAAATAGTGAAGGACTTGAGCTCTCTGGGGTCGGGTATTGGCAAAGTTTTCAATGCTAACGGCCCTTCACTTACTTTCCCGGCAATTATTACGGTTTCGGCCTAAGCAAGTTACTTACCCTTACCCGTACCCGCATCTCTGTGTTCTTTCAGGTTTCAGCTCGTGTTTGTGGCTTGTAAGTTAGTTAATTACTCCACTCCACTTTGCCCCCCTCTTGCTCCCGCTCTTTCGCTGCTGCTTTTGAACTGAACTTAAGTGTTTAGTCAAATACGCCGCTTGCTTAATTGCTGAGTGAAATGCAGTGAAAACTGTATTTTATTATACATACTACACTTAATATGTGTGTGGAAAATGTTGGCCAGAAGGTGACTCAATTTAAGACAGACATCAAGACGGAGCACCATCAAAATGAAGAGAAGAAAAGAAAAATAAATGTCGAGCCCAGAGCTATAATTAAAATGTGCAGGCAGGAGCAGGCGTGCCAGTCGAGTGCACTCGACACCCAGCCATGCCAGATGATAACTAGGCGATAACTTACACACACCAGTGTTGCCAGAGCGTCAAATAGAAAAGCTGCTGATTATAAAATCATTCAATTATCTCAAATAGAATCCATTTAAAACAGAACAAAGTTGACAAAACTGCACTTAAACCAACCATGTATCGACAGAACGCCATGTTATCGATAACATAAATCAAGTTTTAGATATATATTTTATCAAAAGCTAAAACTTTTTTAAATATATTTTTATAAAGATTTATAGTAATAGATAAATAGAAATCTGAAAGCCCCGCCAACTGAAAATGTATCGACAGAACGCAATTAATGTTATCGATAACTCTTACCAGAAAAAGCTAGATTGGCAATATAAGATAGCTTGAAACTAGCGTTCAATAATCTAAAAATAAAATAAAATGCTGAAATCTCCTCTAACCATTCACAGAACGCAAGGAATGTTATCGATAACACGCGGTTAGAAGTGGCGTTGCCATATCACAGCAGCAACAACATAGAGTTAAAATCCGAGGAATATTTTAATATTCATGTCCACAGCCCATACTCTAATGCAGTATTTCGACTTGACTTCAAAATGCGCACTTATCAAGCATAACGCGGAAATGTCTACTGACTAATTGCTAATTGGAAAATGGATAAAAATAATGCGAGAAGTCCGTGCAGATAGAGATTCATATTTAGATAATGGTACGAAATGGAAGAGTAATACTTGAAAATTAGATAAACGCAGGGCAGAAGATCTGCAAACCAGAGGCAATCCGGAGCGGAGGCAGACACAGACACAGATGCCCCTCTTTCTGGAAGACGTCAACTATTTTTAACGCGGGCTAAGTAAATTCCAACTGCTTGCTCTAAAGAGGGAAATTCAAACTTGTCTGCAAATCGTGCGATTGTATGGGAATGTATAATGTACATAGAGCGACAAGAGGCTGACAGAGCCAGTTGGGAAGGTCTGTCAACTCTGGTGCTTGTATTTTATTATTTTCTTTTTCAAGTGACGAAGAAGAAGAGAGGCAGAAGAAGCAGAAGAAGAAGCAGAAGTTGTTCGTTTCGCAAATTAAAAATAACACCAACTACAACTGCAGAGGCCGACACTTGCTTCCTGTTCTGGTCGGTTCTGCTCTGTTCTGTTCTGGGTGGAAATGTGTGCCAACTGCAACTTGCCACTTGCCACATGCAACTTGCTGCAATGCTGCTGCTGCTGCTGCTGGAATGAGGCGGTGCATAGAATGCAGCCCATTAAAACCTGATGCTCCAACTGGCACAGATCGGGTTTCTTCAGCTGATGATGATGAAAGTGATTTGTTTAGACAATAGCAATAATGCCGTATCATCCATCCATGGCCAGGGAATCGCTTAAAGCTGCAATAAGTTCAAATAGTCGGTACTCGGAAAGTGTGAAAAGCATGCGCCAAAGAAAACCCATTTTTATGTCCTTTTTTATTATTTCTATTTTCATTATATTAATTAGTTTTCTGTACACTCTTCATGTGAGTACAAATCTCCAAGCCGATCCGAGCTGAAGCCAAGCTATTGCGATAATGTTTACCGTTAGTAAAAGCTGAGAAACATAAGATTACTAGACCTGAACCACTTTAGCATTGTTATTACAAGTCTTGCTGTTTGCCCCAGCACATTACGAAGCGCGAATACTCTGCAAATAAACTACATAGGTAAAAACATATACTAACTTGCAAGTTTATCCTAATAATTTATCGATAACACTGCAATCGACTTGAGATTTGCATGCAGCGAATGCTCTGCAAATAAACTACATAAGTAAAAACATAGAATTTAAATGGCAAACTTGAAATTGCTGTAGTAACTTGCAAGTTTATTTATACAATTAATCGATAACACTGCAATCGACTTGAGATTTGCATGCAGCGAATAATCTGCAAATAAACTACATAAGTAACGACATATAGTAACTTGCAAGTTTATCTATATAATTAATCGATAACACTGCAATCGACTTGAGATTTGCATGCAGCGAATAATCTGAAAATAAACTACATAAGTAACGACATAGAATTTAAATGGCAAACTTGAAATTCCTGTAGTAACTTGCAAGTTTATCTAAATAATTAATCGATAACACTGCAATCGACTTGAGATTTGCATTCAGCGAATACTCTGCAAATAAACTACATAATTTAAAACATTTAAAATTTAAATGGCAAACTTGAAATTTCTGTAGCAACTTGCAGGCTTATCTAAAAAATTTATCGATTCTCAATCTTAGTTCTAAAGTATTTCAGAATTCTTTTTATGCCTATTATAAATCTTGTTCAAAATATATTTATATAATATTTTAATACTGTCCAATATTTTATTTATGTTATTTATTGTTAGACATTTTTTTTGATTTCTTACATTTATTTATTATTTATTTATTAATTATTTTTAATTATTATTTATTTATTATTTTATTTCTGACTGCATAGCTTTTATAATGCATAAAATGCATTGCCAACGATTAATAAAATAAATTATCGATAACTCTGCAATCGTTTATGATTTGCCTCTGCATAGCTTTTATTAAGTATAAACTACAGCAACAACGACGCTTCCAATGCTCTCTCTCTCTCCTGGCTGCCTGAGCGAGAGAGCGCAAAGAATCAGCTGTAGTTTGTTTTTGTTTTCATAACACTTTGTTCGTACTTAGCACACACACACAGGCACACGTATGTGATTCACGTGCACACAGCACTCACACATACACAGGCACACGTGCAAACAAAGCGAAGTGCGCGCTCTCTTACTTTGCTCTCTCTCTCTCTCTCTCTCTGTTTTAATTGTGTGTGTGTGCTTCGCTGTGCTTCGGAATCGATAAGATTTTCGGTCGCTGCGTTCGTTCGTGCTGCTGCGACTGGAAATAAATGCTTTTCACTTTTCCGACTGCACTTCAGTCGTAAGCTTCATATCGAAACGTTTGCAACGTCAGCTAACGGGACACATAAAAAACAAGCAACAAAAAAACAGAAAACAAGCAACAAAAAACAGCGGTTTATTTGGAAGCAAAGAGAACTTTCAAGTATTCACTGAAAATAGCATAAAATCCGAGTGTTTTGTTCCTGTGAAATTCAAGAAAGCGTACAAATTGCATAAAGCTTAAGCTTGCTTACTTTGTGAGTGCCAAACTCTGCTTTGTGGCATGTGGCATGTGGCAGAGGCAGCAACAGACCTAGGACTCTATTTTTACACTTGTCGCCTGTTTGCTGCTTCTGTTTCTGCTGCTGCTGCTGCAACATGCTCTCAGCTTTTTATTGATTTTTAACCTGCGCAGCATCCGAGCTGATGCAGATAACGCTGCAAGCTGCACGCTGCAAGTTGCAAGTGGCAAGCAGCTGAACTGCACCGAATGAGTCATCATACTTTTGGCATTTGCTAATTCTCCCTGTGTTTTTAGATTTTTATCGCAGTAAAAGTAACAGTTCTTCCAAGCTTATCAACGAACGAAAACCCCCGCATAAGCATTATATACCATATATATCTATATAATATATATCTGTATAAATCGATTTATATAAATATCATACATAATGGCTGCTTATGCTGCATTCAAACATGTTGAAATTTACAACGTTGGCAAAGCTAAAAAGCGGTAAGTGTTCTATTAAAATGCGTTATTTCTCAAAGGGGAATTCATCTTTGTACTTATAGGGAATACCTTTAATTTTATACATTCCTTGTTATCTACTCAAATCCCATAAAGTGTTATCGATTTTTATTGTTAAAAATTGAAAAACAATACAATTTTTATTCCAAGTAATTATTAAGCTAAAGTTATTTAGTTTAAAATTGATAAAAAGCTCAAGGGTAATATAAATTTGTTGCATTCTTCCATAGTTTATCTTCTATTGTGAATTTATAATTTATCGATAAATGACAAAAAGCTTAAAAGTAATATAAATGGGTTGCATTCTTCCATAGTTTATCTTCTATTGTGAATTTATAATTTATCGATA
Source organism: Hypselothyrea guttata (assembly GCA_035045125.1). Taxonomy (NCBI): domain Eukaryota; kingdom Metazoa; phylum Arthropoda; class Insecta; order Diptera; family Drosophilidae; genus Hypselothyrea; species Hypselothyrea guttata. Next base: position 12,633 of record JAWNNJ010001009.1, read on the forward strand.
AATGCCAAAGGACTCTATTACATTAAATGCAGTCTAATTTATCAAGGATTGGTCACACTGCTTGCTAAAAATGTCCTTCATCGAATACAGTTTGATGACTTTGTTTCTGATTGTCGTACTTATCGATAACATTCGTATGATAACTTTGTTATCCTAATAAGGTCTCAAAAATATTGTAATTTTGCTAAGCCAAAAATAGCAATTTATATTGCAGAATTTAATTGAAGAAAGTTGAGCTAAAACTGAATGTGTCTGTATTTTCCAACTATTCTAAATTTATCGCACTAAAAAGTGCATTCACCTGCAGTGTCGTCTACCCAGCTGTTGGACATGCACAAGCATGCATAATCCAGCAAGAACCTATTTCTGAGCCCATACCGCCGCTTCGGAGGCTTCTTAATAGTTCATTGATTTTCGCCTGTTCACTTGGCCAATCCCTGCTTTTGTTTTTATTCGCCATGCGAAATACATTCTACGTTAACACACACACATACACACATGCAGCGATGTACATACGTGCCCAAGTGCTACCTTCCCTCCTCGTCTAACGTTCAGTGTGCAAAAAGGAAGGCAAATTACTTTGTTTCCCTCAATGGACGTTCAGAACGCCGCGTACGTTGAACTTTCCGCAGTTGTAAATGATTTTAAACGTTAGTTTCGCTTTAAGTATGACAACATTTTAATAAATTCAGTTGAAATTGTGTCCACGTTTAGGTTTTGGGCAAATTAGCTATCTAGAAATGTGTCTAAATCGGAAAGAGACGTAACAATTGAAGCTACATACATACATACATCATATTTTTATTGATCCATAATATCTAATATTAGTACATACTATTATCGTGTGCATTCACTAATATCTTTTCGATTACCTGTGTTTACCAGGGCTGTAAGCCCAAAAAACTGTCGGAGATAAAACTGGCGATTTGATGAGCCGCTTTTAGTTTTATATCCGGTTTGGGGTTGTCTGTGTTATTTTATACCCTTTATCTATGAAATGGGTAAAAACAGACATGTCCGTCTATCTGTCAGTATGAGACAAGAGCTAGAGAACCCATTTTCAGAGTATTGATAGGTTGATTAGGTTGATTTTAAATTTGGATGCCACGCCACTTTTCGCTCTAATTGCTTAAAGCCGCATAACAAGCGTTATGTTGAACATAGAAGATTGTTGTCTAGAATATAACTACGAAGTTATTAAAGAAACAATATGTTTATATTAGAAAAATGTTTTGAAATCTTTAATGGATGCTGATTTCTGATAAACTAAAATTCAACCTAAAACCGAATTAAATATAGGGACGGGCAGATCAGTGGGACGGAGGCTACAGTCGGACGTAACCGACCGTAGGAGACCCTTTAGTTTGAGTATATGTACATACAAACACAATCAGACGCACACACACTAAGCTACCCGGGTATGCAAGGCACACCACCCCCCCTCTGCCTAGTGCGGCAAATTGTCCGTTCCATAATTTCGCTGTTTCTTATCCGATCGAAGCGAAATTCACAGGGTCAATAGAGAATATCATAAGCAAGTTACGTACCAAATTACAAGTCAATAACTTTAAAGCTGTGACTGCAGTAGCTTTTTGCGGTTTGCGGGGGAAGGGGGGGAGGTATCCAAAATCTAAAACAAACTCGTGCTGCTTACTAAATAGGGAAACCTGAATCCCGAATATGGTGTCTCTAGCTCTTATAGATGCTGATATCTAGGTGTTCATACTTTTTACTTTTTTAAAGTAAAGGGTCTAAAAAGTTTGCTTTGAAACGGGTTGGCAACCCTGGTATTTGCTCTATGTAGTAGCTAATAAATACTAGTATTCGGTGCTCTATGATGGTCTGCAGAAAAACATAGACATAATATGATTACATATGTACATCCATATGTACATACTGTTATGTATGCCCATAATGCATTTTATTTTCTTTCGGGCCCGCCTTACGGGGGGCTGGGGCAAGTAATTATATTTAAAAGGCGTGACTTTTCCTCAAAGACACAGACGTATTAAATGTACATAGAGAGCTGCATTTGTTTGTTGTTCAAGCGGCGGAAATCATGACAATGAATTTTTGTTTTTTATGGTTTATTGTTTGTTTATTTGTTATTTGTAATTATTATTATGCGATTGTCTGCCAAATAGACAATGCGCACATGATTTCTAATCAAAGTTTCCTTTGTGATTGCGACATATTTATTTGCAATTAGTGCATTCTGTCGACTGTCGTAATGCAACAATGCAACAATGCAACTTTCAATTGTTATGCATCGGCTTTGCATTAAACTTAAGTCGATTAACTAAAAAGCAACTGTTGCTCTCTGCTTTGCTTTGCTCTGCTTTGGTTTCACTTGATGGCATTATGTATGTACATACATCTGTATGTATGTATGTATGTACGTAGCTCTGTTGCCATGTCAATGACCATTAAAGCGCTGATTTAGGCCAAGCAGGAGCGCAGTACTAACACAATAACAGCCAACCTGCTGTTGTGACTTTTTCTGAAGAAATGTCATAGAAACTGCCGCGTATTTGTTTGTATTGCGGCACATGCCACATGCCACAGTTAGCGGTAAATGTGTTGCGCATGATATGTACGTATGTACCGGAATGTAAGTACTTTCGTACCTTCTGGTGCCTGTCGGAAATACCGATGAATGCGGATTACATACATTTTTTGGGCTAAGTTGGTGTTTGATCGATTGCTCTTAACTACATTTAATACAATAACAATATATTTGTCCTCAAGGATACAAAAGAAAGCCATCGATTTTCGCATTCCCCTTCAAGTGCTGCAAATCCTCTTGTAATTAGTGCTGCAAGTCGCAACAAGTTGCGTTTTAGATGCCGTAGCGCCCATTAGGTTTGTGAAAATCGGAAATGTGTGAAGCAGGAGAAGGGGCGTAATAGATTCCCCGAAGTGAATATATAATTTGTAATTAGACCGACGAGCTAAGTCATGCGATATAGCCATGTCCGCGGTCTATCCGTATGAACA
>JAWNNJ010001012.1:0-31223 GCA_035045125.1 Hypselothyrea guttata
TCTCAGCAACTACAAAAGCTAGAAATGCCGTTTTGGTTGCTATAGATAGGTAGTTATCTTACGCAGATCAAGTTTATTTAAATCTTGCCCGCCACGCCTCCTTTCCGCCCAAAAATCAATAAAACCCACAAACCTCGTGTTTTTGAACATAAAAAGTTGAATAACAAGCGTAATATTAAACATAGAAGGTTGTTATTTGGAACATAAGCTTTTCTATTATATTTAACTATTCTGAAAAGCGCATTGAAATTGGTTAAGAAACACAGGAGATATAAGCTTCACAAAAGTTGAACTTAAATGTTCATAAACAAGCGTAATATTAAACATAGAATGTTGTTATTTGGTATATATACTCTCTTCTATTATATTTAACTATCCTGAAAAGCGCATTAAAATCGGTTAATAAACAGAGGATATATGTATAAGCTACTCAATACTGCATGTATTGCTTCGCACGGGCCCTGCAGCCCAGCAAGTGTATGTGTGTATGTATAAACAGAAACACATATACATGTAGAATAGACGAATACCATACATGTATGTGTGCACGTACGCATGTAAACAACACCAATTGCAAGGTGCCAAAATAAGATTGCGCAAAATAACAAAAGTCTGTGACGCGTGACGTCAGAGACCAAGCGACAAGTGTTCGAGCGCCACCTACCATGTGCCAAATTGAGTTTTGGCGGTAGCGTTGCCACCTCGTCAGATCGTTTTAATCAAGATAGATTAAATTATATTTAAAGAATTTTATTATATACTGAACGGGCGAGCGCGCAGCGCGAGCTGTGGTACAGGGTATAAGACAGTCGGGCTTGCCCGACTGTCAGGTCGAGCGCGCCAGAGCGCGCGAGATTTTTTTCTTTTGCATTAAAACATAAAAAATCAGGGAAAAATGCCTTATAATCCGCAGTTGCATAATTCTTGAAGGCTCAAAAAAGCCACATTTATCGAAAAAAAAAACGCAAATCTGGCAACACTGGCAGCGACCTGCCGCCCGTGTTTTGTCTACGTCTGTCTCCCTGGCTCTCTTATACTCCGTCGGCATTCACATTCACATCTCTTGCCTCTCTCTAGCCGCTGTTAACTCGTTTGGCGACTTGTTTTGCCTGCTTCTTCTTCCACCTCTACTTCTACTTCTACTTCTCTTGCCACACAATAAAAAACGCCGTAGCACATAAAAATAGTCTGGTAGAATTGTTGACTTCCCTTTGGACAAACGTGCCGGCCCACAAATGACGGCGTCAGTGTGTACATACCTACATATAAATTATATATACAGACAGACGGACAGACAGACACACGTCGTACATACATATGTTTTTATTAACGCACTCCTTACATAGTTTCAGTGTACGAAAATTGGCATAGTTTGCATTACACGCAGCGCCTCCATTGTTAGCTTCCAATCAGAATAAATATTTTAAATTAACTACAAAAGTAGAAAAACACAGCAACGAAAATTTATACTCTTTTCTGTTATTGACAGTCAATAATAGGAAGAATTCGAAGATTTAGTAGAGCTATTGAAAATTCAGCGAAAAATCCTTTAGGTCGAAAAGCTTGAGACACAAAGTATTTGCTTAGAATTAGTTAGAAAACTAACCTAAAGATAGATCAAAAGTATTGAATAGTTTTAAATTAATTATCTATTATTTTTTTTAAATATCAAAAATGTACAAACAAAATTACATTGTATTAAAATAATGATAATATTACAATAATATTTACTTAAAAAAATAAAGTTTATTCAAAATATCAAAAATTAACTTACAAAATTACAATCAATTAAAAAAAAACATCATTTTATTTATAAAAAATAAAATAAAGTCTCTATAAGATAATTTTTACCCGACAGTCTGACTTACTATTCAGATCTATAACTTTAAATACTTAAGAGCTAGTATAAAAATATGCAAATATAAAAATGCTGCAGATTACTTATACATTTTGAGGCAAATTATCACATAGTTTTAACGATAAATGTCAAAAACATTTGATTTATTGTTTATTAATTGTTTATCTATTTTCTTTTGGAATTTACTTTAATGGGAGAACGAAGTGATTTTCAGTTCGAAACTTTAATAGGATTCCTCTGTATTTTGGTATTCCACTATTTAATAAATTACTTACATAACAGATAAGTATTCTTAAATAAGTATGTACATTGTACATATATCCAAAAGATTTTGGGCTAACGAAACTTAAAAATATAGATACCCAGAGATATAATGTTTTTTGTTGTATACCGAAACACGCCTACATCTCCAATAAAATATTCGGTTACATGAAGACAATTAAATTACAATTAACGTTTTGTCTTTAACAAAATCAAAAAAATATATAGTATAAATATATAAAATATAGTATACTAAACAGTCGAATCAAAACCGGAACGAAAAGCAAATATGAGAGATACTCAACCATAGTATATTTTATAATATAATTATTAATTAGTAATACATAATAAAATAATATATTTTTAATAAAACGGGATTCAAACTAATAATGAGGATTTGCAGTTCTAAATATAATATAGATTATAGATATGGGAAATTTCTAAAGAATAAAGAATGTAGATTGAAATTAATTTTAAATAAGTATAATAAATTTATTTACCTATACATCTAATTAATTTATTTATTTAATGTCAAATAAACGCAGTCGAAAGCGTAAATTTAGATGCGAATACCAATAAAAAATGTAGCATAAAATTAAATAAACAATAAAGATGCAGATCTATTATAGGAATGCAACAATCTCAGCTGGTTTTATGTAGTTCCCTAAATTTCCCATCGTTTTGCCTAATTTTCCAATATATAAAATCGAATCGCATCACAATAAACTGGCTAAATATGCCAACGGCCCATAGATAAATTCTATGGAATTTGTTGCTTTCTGCCTAGCCCCATAGCCCCATTAACCTGCTCAATCGAGAAACTTGTCTGTCTGGAGCGATTTAATAGCGTCGACCATTTTGGGTTGCAGCTTCGTTGAAAGCGAAAATAGCGCAGAGCGTAGAAAATACGAAAATAAAACCAGAAAAAAAATAAATAATAAAAAAAAGCGAGACAAAAAGCAGGAAAAAAGCAAGAAGAAGCAGCAGAAAATGGTGTTCGGGCTGAGGTTTGTGCAGACTGCACAATGTATCTTGCAGATACATATCTAAAATTGCCACAGCGCATGCAGGCGCAGTGTAAGAACCAGACACACAAGTAACTAAATATAACACGAACACACAGATACTATATACATATATATGTATCTATATACAACCTTAGCAAGAGATCAGATATACACACGTACATACACTGCAAGAAAAATCCAAAGGTTTCGTGCTTGAATAAGGAATATGCGTTGTCAAAAGTTCAATGAGCAAGGAAATTCTTAATCGAAAAGCGAATTTATTTATTTATACGCGTTCTTAAAGTTCTTATTTATTGCTGTACCCATAAAATGGGTAAAAATGAAGCTAATAACTTTTTGCAAATGTAGTATGTAAAGTGTGGAAGACCCTATAAGGTATAAATATTCTTGATCAGGACTATGATAGCAATTAAGCCATATCTGTCAGTCTGTCTGTTTGAATGAACGTGTCGATCTCGGAAGTTATAAGAGCTAGAGTAGCAATTTTTCGAATATAGTTTGGTGTATACCCTATAAAGATCAAGTTTATTCCAAATTTTGGATGCTACAACCACTTTACGCCCATATCTATGAAAATCGTAAAACAAGCTTAATATTAAACAAAGTAGAATGTTATTCGTTATATTACCTCATTTATTATATTTATGTATCCTAAAAAGCGCATTGAAATTGGTTAATAAACATAAAAGTTATTGAAAAAACAATTTTTTGACCTCTGGCGACCATTAAAGCATGCTACAGACAAAAAAGTAAGAAAAAGCGTTGTTGTTGTGCTACCTATGATATTTTATAAATATTTCCTTATAGAATTCAGAATTTTTTTACAGTCGGGCGCATCCGACTGATCATTTTCGTCCCTATGGGATCTTTTATACAATTTTAAGTTAAGATTCACATTAAATTCAATCTTGTTTTGCCTTAATTTCAATTCCCCCCATCAATAATTAATTCTAAACTTATACCCCATTCTGTTGCAATTTGCGAATTCTAGAATAATACAAGTTTTATTTAAGAAGTTTATTTTTCCGAGTGTACGCGTTGTCTGCTTCTAGGTTTCTACAACACTTGATGCCGCGTTTCCCCCGACCGTTTCCGCTTCAGCCTGTCGCTTGCAATTTCATTTTCATTGCAACTTCATGCCCCTGACATCGGACCATGCCTCCTTTGCTGCGCCTCTGCTGCTACTTCTCTGCCTCTCCTGTTTCTGCTGCTTCTCCTCCTTCAACGACCCTTTTTACACAGCTTTTTACTGCGTCTCTGCCTGTTTCCACGCTCATTCTTGTAAAATTGCAACTTGCTGCGGCCTATTGAGGCGCTCTGCCGCTGCCAGCGTCGCTGTCTGCGTCGCTGCTCGTGCAGTCGGCCATGCAGCTGTCTGTCTGCCTCTGCCCTCCTCTCCCTCTGCTCTCACCAACGTGTGCGCTCTTGCCTGCCCTAACCTACACCACAGAGAATTTATTGCGTCGGTTCTACTTCCACTTCCACACACTTGGCTCCCCCTTTTGCCCCTCTCTTTCAGCAGATATCCTATCTGCGAGACATACATTTTGCAGTCTACACGATTTTTTATTTTTATTTTCATTTTTATTTCTTCATTAGTTTAGCTTTGGCTTTAGCTTTGCCTTGCCATTGATGCGTTTTATTTTCATTCGTTAATTTCTGTTTATACTTTCAGCTCCATCTGTCCGCTCAATTAATTATACGTTCTACAGATTATATATAAGCGAGAACGTGCAATAATTCAACGTTTCGCAACCTGGTATTTAGCGATATTCCCCCTAGTGGTAAGTTAAGCATTTAATTATCATTCCGAAATGCCAGCTAAGCTTTTATTCAGCTCCAGATCGTACGGCCCATTAGCTCAGCTGGTTAGAGCGTCGTGCTAATAACGCGAAGGCCGCGGGTTCGATCCCCCCATGGGCCAGTTAGTACTTAACTTTTTTTTGATGTAAACAAAATGCATATTAATTAGAATACTACATTGTAAAAATAGAAAGGCATATAAATAAAATCAATATTTTATTGTTCTTATCAGTTTTATAGCTAGCCAAAAGCTGTCGGCTCAACAAAATGGCGTCAATCAGGCCCATTAGCTCAGCTGGTTAGAGCGTCGTGCTAATAACGCGAAGGTCGCGGGTTCGATCCCCCCATGGGCCACATTTTCTATTTTCTTGCAAGCTTATTTGATATTTGACTGACCTATTTGTAGATTATACGCCCAATTTAAATTGTTACAACGTCGTTAACTCTAGTTTTTCAATGGCTACAGGGTATAAAAAGAAATGATAGCTGTTTTGAATATTATTTAATTAAAAAAAAAATCGAACCAAAAAAAAATTCTTTAGCTTGGCCCATGGGGGGATCGAACCCGCGACCTTCGCGTTATTAGCACGACGCTCTAACCAGCTGAGCTAATGGGCCAATTGAGATCCGCCTGCCAAATGTGACAGCTAAATATCTTAAGGAATATTCCTTGCAATATTCTTGGCGAGCAAAAGCTAGATTTAATTTATTTATTTATTTGAAATTTGAAAAGTCGACTAAGACCAGTCGGCCAAGAAAAATTAAATTAAAAATAATAAAATTAAAATAATTAAAATTTAATTTAAAAATATAAGATAAGAAATATACTATAAGAGCGAAATATAGATAATTAAAAAACAAACCTGCTAAAATTAAATGTAAATATTTAAATAAATACAAAATTACAAAAATAATTTATTTCATTTTATGACTATAAATAGGAATATTTTATTATGAACGCCTATGTTGCCAATATAATCAAATAAAAAATGTACCCATACATATTAGTTATTTATTTTATTTGCAAAAATATTAAACAAAAACATAAATATTTTTTTCAAACGTATTTTTATACCCTGTACCCATTGAAAAATGGGAAATACAGGGTTATTTTTTAAAAGTTTAACACAGAAGAAGTTTGCATTTTAAAAATCAATACTATAATCGCCATTGTTGTTGTAGTTTGAAAACAGAGGACAAATTTACCCAATGTAGGTAGGGTTTTAAAAATTGATTTTTCCAATAAGAAAATAAACAAAAGTAAAATTATTTTGCGCTTAAAGCGTAGGGGGTTCTGGAAATATTCTATTTCTATATAAAAAATAAAAGAATTCAAAAAAGTTGTTTTGCGCCCAACGTGGGGCTCGAACCCACGACCCTGAGATTAAGAGTCTCATGCTCTACCGACTGAGCTAGCCGGGCCTGTTGGACGTTCTTGGCCAAAACCGCATGTCCCTATACAGAGATGAGAGGTTCTCTGTACACGTGGCGGTATTATGTTATTGTTGATGTCACGAATGTTATTTATGGGCCGTTTGTCTGCATAGAATTCCCAGCCTCGACTTTCCCAGTGTCGTCTCTGACTCCCACACTGTTCGCCTATTGCCGCTTTTGCTCTTTCCGATTCTCGGAGATTTCGCATTGTAATTGTTTTCATGCTGATAGGCTCCTATTGTGCGGCGTATTTTACTGCTTCCTAATGGAAATGATGTATAAAATTACGCGCCTACCTCAATGCAGCTGTATCGTAGCTAAAAACAAGAAGCAAACAAAACGAGCAGGGAGAGGAACTACAATAGACAGTCATGACCAGTGTTGTACATTTTATTCAAAAGAAAAAAAGCTCTTTTTGGAGGGAGGTTCATAGAAAAAGTTAATCAAAAAAATTTAATATAAAAAAAAAACAAAATTCGGATAAATTATGTTACCCAAAAATTCGTCAAGTAGGTGCTTTAAATATAAGATGTTATGGGCAAATATTGATCAAAATAATCACAGCACGACAATAATTAATTCTTATCGATATTTTAGGATAAACTTGTAAAATTTTAGAAAAAGCTGACAAAAAGCTAAATTATTTTTGCAAAAAGCTAAAATTACTGCTTTCCGCAGCTTTCCGAATTCTCTAACAAATGCTTTTCAAAAACAGTCAAATCTGGCTGAAAAAAATCGCATTTGGCAGCAGTGGCTACGCTAGACAGTCATGACAGCCCAGCGGGCAGAGAGAAAGACAGAAAGACGGATAAACGGAGAGACGATGGGAGGGAGGGAGAGACGAAGAGACAGCCCCCACCGACAGTCAAGTAATTTGCTATAAAATATTAAAACGAAACAATGTGCGAAAGGAAACAAAACAAAATACAAGCTCACATGTAGCAACAGCAACCCAGACGATGCAAAGAGTGGGAGTTTGTAAGGGAGAGATGGTGGAGTAAGAACCGGGAAGGGAGACAGGGTACTAAATGGGAACGTTGAGAATGAAGCAGGGGGTAATTTCAGACAGGCAGATAATCAGCCGGGCAGACGGTTTTCTGCCTGCGCTACACTTCCATCAAAATGCATATTAGTTTGCCAAAGTCACTAAACCAGTGCTGTAAAACAAAGTAATGTAATCGGAGAACCGTAGTATAATTGATAAATGATAAAATAATAAGTGAATAAACTAAAAATTTGTTAAATCGAAATTAAAATTGGGATGGTTTTTAAGTTCGGAATGCCGCTTCCGAAAAATCCAAAAACGTTGTCGGAGAACCGTAGTATAAATTATTATTATTATTATTCGGTATTGCCAACGTTTCTGTTCTTAAGAGATGATTTAACCGAAAATAAACTAAGAACTTGTTAAACAGAAGTTAAAATCTGATTTTTTATGTTCGGAATATCGCTCTCTAATTTATTCTGTTGGAACAATATTAGCAACCCTGGTTTTAAATAAATCAAGCAAATTTTTAAGATGTTAACAATTTATAAATAATTTTGAAACGAAGAACATATAAATGTTTTTAATTTTCCGAATTTAGTATAGCTAATTTTACACTATCTGAAAATCCTCAAAAATACCATATATTTTTAAATATTTACAGGATATATTTTACAGTGTATTAACTAGCATTTTAATTCATGCACTGTGCTATTTTCATTATGTGAAGACAAAAAACGAAGAAATTACAGAAAAAAACTGAAGCAATGCTTATTTGTGCAGACAAATTGTTTTTTGTTGTTTATTGTCTTTGTGCCGGCGACCACTCAGCGACCTCCGTCTAGACCTATTACATACCTACTTACATATACATACATATATACAGATATACATATAGACAACTCTCGTAGTCGCATTTCCATTGCCATAGGCAACAGCAGCAGCAGTACACAAGGCCAAATAAGTTAGGGTAGGTTCGCAAAAATAAGATAAACAAAAATGTTGTTTGATAAACAACAAGCCAACAAGCCAGCCACTCAAACAAAGCTACAAATGTAAAGAAGAAAATAGAAAAAGAAAATCTACAAATTGAATAAAAAATAAATAAATGCAAAACGAAAAAAAAAGATTGTTTTGCGCCCAACGTGGGGCTCGAACCCACGACCCTGAGATTAAGAGTCTCATGCTCTACCGACTGAGCTAGCCGGGCTGATATCAACGCCCCGCCAATTTAACCACAAGGAAATGGCCCATAATCAGCTTATTAATAGATCTACAAAATAGATAATATAAATACTAATTCAAAAACCGAATATTGAGCAAATAACAAAAAATTTGCTTCAGATTCGAGTAGATAAGATACGAAAAAATTTAGTTCTGAAATTTAAGCAAGGGAATTTGTTGCCAGTTTTTGACTTAATACTGCTGAGAATCAGTTAAACAAACAGCATAGTAAATGTTGTCAATAATAATACAGCTGTACTTACGAAACCTTCAATAGACTGCCTAAGCAACGTGTTCTGTATGAAATTATAAATTTTAGAGAACATTTTTAAGCTTTTTAGCAGATGTCTAGAAAATATGTATAAATATGTATAAATCTTGGGCAAGAAATTAAAAATAATAAATCCAGCTATTGTGGAATTTAGAAAATTTAAAATTAAAGCAAACCAACGAGAATTATTATAATTCAAGTCTATTCATTTGTATTTTAAAGTTTTATAAATTTTTGAAAAACATTCTTTAACAATATACTATATCCTTATGCCAAAGCTCAGCAAGACAAATTTGCCGGCGATCGTCACACAGCCCGGCTAGCTCAGTCGGTAGAGCATGAGACTCTTAATCTCAGGGTCGTGGGTTCGAGCCCCACGTTGGGCGCAAAACAATTTTTTTTTTTTTGTAGATATTTTTTTAATATATAAATTTTTTAAATTTTATAGTCTTATGAATGAGCGCATAGACCTTGAGGGGCAACGAGTGCAGTTACAACGGCGTTGCATTGTTGGTCAAAAACCAGACCACAAATTTATTTCAATATTGAAATAAAATGCGAGCTTCAATAAATGAAAACCTATTGATTGGCAAACGTAAATAAAAGCACGTTTAGAAAATGCATAAATTTGAATGCATAACATTGCTCTCCATAGTATATGCGAACGCGAACAGAAACAAAAAGAAGACTCGTAAAAATATTAAAAACGTTTCTGTTTGTCATGCAAATAAAACGAAACGAGGCGAATGACTGAACTTAACCTTAAAAAAACAACAACAACTTACGTATAGAAATACCTTCATATATACTGATTTTATATATACTATACTTATTCGTATTTATACGTAATTCCTATATGGAGTTCCAACTATTTTGTTTAGACGACGCAAATTGCGGTTAATGCACCGCAATGCGAAAAGCAAACAAAACGTATTTAGCATACAAATTGCAAATATTGCAAAATTTGAATTGTATTTAATTGCAATTTGCTTATCAGCGCCTTCAAATGTATTCATATTGATTATTTGTTGAGTTCAGTTAAAGATCTATGGGAAATTATAGCATTTGACATTGTGACATTTCTAGGAAATTTTTCTAATAACAATTTTATATTAAATTGAAAAACTATATATTTAGGGAAACTTAATGAAGATCTAATAATATTTAAATAACAATTAGATATTTGTAGACTATAGTGTAAGCTAAATGTGATTTTGGCACTGGCAATTTTAACTCCCATATTGTCTAGTGGTTAGGATATCCGGCTCTCACCCGGAAGGCCCGGGTTCAATTCCCGGTATGGGAAGAAGTGAAATTCTGAAGTTTCTTTTTTGAATAAATTATAATTTGAAAAAAAAATTATATAATTTTATATAAATTTTAAAACGGGCGATTTTAAAATTCTAAGGAATTCCTTTGAAGTCGGAAATCCTACTATTATCCCTATTTAATATACAGACATATTTTCTTTATATTACATTTATTAAAAGGGAATATATAAATATAATTTGCAATTTCTCATTATTAATAGACTCAATTTTAGAATTCCTAGAATTTTTCAGCAGGAAATCCTACTATCATCCCCAAAAAATTTATATTCAATATACAATGTACATTTATTCTTTCTACGTTTATTAGAATAAAAAATATATATAGTATAACTTGCAATTTATAATTTTTACTAGATGCTAGGAACTTTTATTCCGTAGGAAATCCTGCCAACATTCCTTAAAAAAAATTCCCATTTAATATATACATATTATTTCAACATTATTCTGGCTCTGCGATCGTTTAACATTTCACAGAACATTAAACCTGTTGCTTGCCCCGTAGTAATAGCCCTAAACATACACCTATACCTATCTAGGCTGCATTTTAATGCATCTCTCTCAGCCTCAAGTTCCGGCCCTACTTCCTCCATACGTTGCATTTAAATGTTATTTAGCTCTCGTATACTTTTCGCGCGTGACGAAACGCTTAATGGGTCTCGCAAAAGTTGGCTGTTTTCCGATCGAGCGATAAGTTTGCATAATGTCTGGAGCCAGTTTCAAGTGCATAAAATGTTCAACTAAACTGGCTCGACAGCCAATTGAGACAAAGAGCTGCCCAACGAGTTTCTTGTCTTTATAAAAAATGACCTTGACGGGTTCGCGTTGCAATACGTACTAACCCTTTTTCCGCTACGCCATGGAGCGACGTAAGCGTTGCAATCAGGTGTACGAACACTAAAAAAAAAAAACAAGAGAGAGAGAAAAAAAGATAATGCGCCCCCGGGTGGACTCGAACCACCAACCTTTCGGTTAACAGCCGAACGCGCTAACCGATTGCGCCACGGAGGCAGCTGAGATCAGCTGGCGATTATACAAAGCTTAAATTTTAATTTTCAATTAAATTCTATAGTTAATTTTCAACAGTAAAAACATCAGAGTAAAGCATATTACAAAATATTATAATATTAAAAAAAAAATTAGAAAAAAATGTATTCTCTGCGATCCTGCCAGGAGTCGAACCTGGAATCTTCTGATCCGTAGTCAGACGCGTTATCCATTGCGCCACAGGACCGTACGACATAGGCCAATTCTAATTGTCTACTCGAAGCGCATAAATCAGCTAAAAGTTCTGTTTTATTGCTTAGCGATTATTTATAGATTTTACATAAATTATTATACGATCTTCATATGGAATTTCAGCTACTTTTGCGCGTAATTTATGCAAGTTCATTGTGTTTAGAATCAGAAAAGCAAACCGGTTTGTGCTTTGACTTGAAATAGATTTAACTATAATATTTGAACCTATAGTCTACGTCATAATATCATACGAATTTTTATATATTTTAAAAATTTATAACATTTATTTTATTCTCTTTGCAGTTTCAACGCTGTTCTTTGTCTGAGGTAAGCAAAGGCTGCAAAAGCTTTAAATATAAGCTCGTAATGCTCTTTAACAGCTTTAAGCAGCTTTAACTGATTTAAATGCTGCTTACATTCTGCATTACATTTATGCATATTGCGTGTTTTGTATGCCGTTGTTCACAATGCTGTAAAACGATAATAAATTTCATACTCTCCAGCAAAATAATGGAGAGTGGGAGTTTGATGCAGGCTAGCTTGTTTCTAACAAAAGTTTTCTCCGACATTTTCTATATGGCCGTAGTGCACGGCATGTGATTTATCGATTTTTATTTTGCAGCATTTGCAATTCCATTAAATGCCGCGTCGAGACTGGAGACGCGTCCTTGCCTACAAAACATTGTCGCCATTACGGCTACCAGGTGGAAGACCTTTTACGAGTACATTTCGCATTGCAATTCTCAATTCTCGCTACCTTTTCAGGCGGGCTCTACTTGCTGGTCATTGTCAACGTCTAGGGTTTTTTGTGTAGCATATGCCCTATAAACCAAACGGGTATTTGCCTTTATTTTCGAGTGTTCTATGTTAACTTGGCTTTCTGAAGCGCCAGCTTGAGGAAATTTCGGTGGAAAATGTTTTAGAGCTATAGAAATTATTATAAATGATAATGGGTGCGATAACCCTCATAAAAACAAGAAAAAATAAAATATTCCTTAAATAATTTAATTTAATTTTCCTTTTTACAATTTATAAACGAAATATTTCTTTCTCTGGCTAGTGCTAGCTTCTTGAAATTTTACTGATAAATAATTTAAAGCTATATAAATTATTATAAATAATAACGGTAACGATAATCTTTAGATAAACTTTTGGATAAATTAAATTATGCCTCAAATACACAAAATTTTATAGAATTTTTTTCGTTAAAAATCTGTAAGCGAAACTTTTTGCCAAAATTCTATCCGAACTTGGCTTTCTGAAGAGTTAGCTTCTTGAAATTTAACTGAAGTATTATTTGAAGCTGTACAAATTATTACAAATAATAACGGATATGATATCCTTTTGAATAACGTTAAGAAAATTAAAATTCTTGCTTAAATAGTATGTGCCAGAGTATTAAAAAAATTATTGATTGAAACCTTTGCCTAATGTTCTATTTGAACTTGGTTTTATAAAGAGTTAACTTGTTAAAATTTTTTTCAGATATTATTTAAAACTGAAAATATCAGTTAAAACAATAATATTTATAGTAATGTTCAGTTAAAGCATAGGAACCAATAAATTATACCTCAATTATTAGCCCCATTTTTAACAATCTATAATTGGTACAGGGTATAAAAATGACGCCCCAGAGTATACAGATTTTGATAGAATTTTCCATTTAACAGTTTTCACTTAGCATTTGCGCATCGTTAGGCATCCGCCCCCTGCCAATCCGATTGGCCCACAAATTGTCGCATTGTTTGGGTCAAGGATGCAGGCAAACGGAGCGTTGTCATGCTCTGTTTCTAGGATACCGGGAGGGGACATCCCTCTCCCTACTTTCGACTTTCTACTCTCCACTTTCCTTGTGCATTTTGGCGGCACTTGGCTTGAAAAGCTTTTGAACTTTTCAAGCTGGCGCCCCTACATGGCTCCATTTGTGGGGTCAGTTTTGAGTTCACACTTTGGCGCATCATGAACTGCTGGAATTTGCAATGTTGTGGGCAAGATTTGTGCACAGAATGCATAAAACATGAAGAAATGTCTGGCTGCAGGAATTTCCAATAAAGCAAGCTGAAAAGGGCGAAATTTATAGCAGGGGATTGAGGGGGAAATTAAAGTTTTGGGCAGAAGCAGCAGGTAGTTTTTTGATGCGTTTTTAAATTAGATTTGCTTTCAGCTTGAATTTGAAATAAAGTTAGCATAGGGAATATTAAAAAATTTCAAATTCACAGCTAGAATTTACAAAATTTTCAATTTTTCTAATGAACCAACTAAACTTACTAACAAATTTACCCAGATTATCAATTATATCATGCTTTTAATTTAATTTTATTTTATTAATGCTTAATTTTAAATCCCCTAATTTTTAAATTTTTAAATCTTAGTCGAAATGAAAAATTTTTTAATAATTTAAATAATAAATATTTTACAGAAATTATTATTTCTTCGCTTACTTTACCTATTTCTCAGATTACACAGGGTAACAAATTTTTTTGAGTGAAATACCCTGTAAAATGTTTTTGACGATCCTGAAGCGTTTTGGGACGCTGATTTCAAAAATCGACTTCAAAAAATTATTTGTCCGTACGTTTGCCAGATATCGGGCGATATATATTTGATCGATTTTTTTCAATGGTAGGTGCATTTAAACCACCATAACATCAGAACCACCAAATCGATCATCGTGAATTAGGGTTCAAATGAAAGATTAAAGATGCCCCCTCATATTCTTAATACATTGTAAGAAGATTGGACACATAGTTTCCTCCCTACATGAAAACTACAGCACTTCCAATCAAATTTTTTGAAAATTTTTCAACTTCAGACGTAATTTTTTTGGCAAGCTCGATTAAAAAAAAATTTTTTTTTAATATATCATAAGATATATCAATTTCACGTTTTTTGCTATATCCCTCGTTAATATTGGTCATTTAGTTTTTAAGTTATAAGCGAATAACGAAAAACACCCGAGTTACGCTGCATGTATTTTGGTTACAGAATGGAATGCCGCAGAATGCCGCAGAATTTTAACAGCCCTTCCGCGCGACCAAAATACATGCAGCGTAACTCGGGTGTTTTTCGTTATTCGCTTATAACTTAAAAACTAAATGACCAATATTAACGAGGGATATAGCAAAAAACGTGAAATTGATATATCTTATGATATTAAAAAAAAAAAATTTTTTTTAATCGAGCTTGCCAAAAAAATTACGTCTGAAGTTGAAAAATTTTCAAAAAATTTGATTGGAAGTGCTGTAGTTTTCATGTAGGGAGGAAACTATGTGTCCAATCTTCTTACAATGTATTAAGAATATGAGGGGGCATCTTTAATCTTTCATTTGAACCCTAATTCACGATGATCGATTTGGTGGTTCTGATGTTATGGTGGTTTAAATGCACCTACCATTGAAAAAAATCGATCAAATATATATCGCCCGATATCTGGCAAACGTACGGACAAATAATTTTTTGAAGTCGATTTTTGAAATCAGCGTCTCAAAACGCTTCAGGATCGTCAAAAACATTTTACAGGGTATTTCACTCAACAAAATTTGTTACCCTGTGTTATTAATTAACATTAAAAGTATGTATTGCTTCGAATTTAAGATTAAGATTGAAAATTAATTGAGGGTTGTGTTTTTAAAAAAAAAGCTTTTGTAATGACCCAAATGAGGTCAATAAAAAAATCTACATAATTTTAATAGTTTTTTTTTTAATATTAAAATGTGTACTTTATCTTTTAAATATTGTAAATTTAAAGCAAAATTAAGCTCATTTTTGTACCCAGTCGTATTGTAGTTTAACTAATTTTCTATTAAAGCTTCTAAATTTGCATTTTAAAAGTTGCTTTTAATTAGCTGGCTTTTTATTAGACCCTGTACTTTATAGAAAAAAAACACGAAAGCTTCTTATTCAGTTAGGGCAAATGGGAATTATGTGTAACATCCAGATGAAGGCGTGGCAAAACCCACAAAGTATATATTTATTTACTTGAAATATCAAGCTTGCTTTCAGTTAATTGATCTATTATTATCCTATTATTTTAGCCAACTTTTTTGATTGGTTTTTATGCCTATTAGCTTTTAGTTTATTGATCTATTATTATCATATTATTTTAGCCAACTACTTTGATTGGCTTTTATGCCTTTTGGCCAACAGCTGTTCATGCCCCAAACCCAATGCTGGCTAATAACAAAAATGTAAAAAATGTAAAAATGTTTGAAAAAAAATGTGACCTACCTGTGTCATTTGCACAGGTGTAAATGGCATGCACGACACATCGCTTGCCTGATAAGCAGCTCCCCTCACCTCACCTCCTTCCGGCACCTCTGCTCTACCCCTGCCCCTGCTGCTGTTGCTGCCACTCGTCGTCATATGATGCATCCGCTGACATGGCACAAAATGCTGCCTCAAACCACTGTGGCTGCCCCGCCCACACGCCCCCCAACGCTTCCGTCCTGGCAAACGTTTGTACAACGCCCTAAAACAAAAAGCACAAATAAAATATAGACGAAACTAAAAAAAAAATTAAAAAAAAAAAAAAACAAATGAAACGAGAGTGAATGCAGTTTTTGCCTCTGCCGCTGCCTCTGCCGCTGTCGCTGCCGCTGCCACAGCCAGAGCCAAAAATAAACATGCAACGTTAAATAGGCCGCCTCAAACTAGCATACGCTGTTGTTGTAGTTGTAAACGGTCTCTCTCTCTCCCTCTCTTGCGCTCTCTTGCGCTGCCGTGCTCTCACGCTGCGCCCAAGTGCAAGAGCAAAGGCATAGCTTTGGCGCAGCTTTCAGCTCGCTCTATTCGCTGCGCTTCAGTGCTGCCAAACTAGCTTTTTATCGTCAAATGTGCCTACTTTGTTATAGCTCGAAAGAAGCTGAATTGCTTGATGATGGAGCTGAAGCATATTAGTAAGAGGAATAATAATTATTATAAATAATAGGTATTAATAATAAAAATTAATAACAACCATCAAACATAATGATAAGAATTAATAATAAAAATTAATAACAACAATAATAATTAATAATTAATAATTAATAATTAATAATCAATAACAAAAATAATTAATACAAATTATTGAAATAAAAAAAAAAGAATAATAATATTATTCAAGTTTATAATTTGTATAATTTTGTTTATTTGTATAATAAATATTAGTTATACATGTAAATATTAAGCACAATTCAAGGAAATATTTTATAATAAATAATATGAATATATAGTTTTATTAAATATTTTCTTTTAAGCTATAGTCAATTATTGAAATAATAATTTTTTGCTCAACATTTTATTGGAAATCTTGTCTTTTAAAAAAATCTGTAAAGAGGATACGCTATATTGTCTTCTAATTAAAATTTGCCTATTTATGCAAATAAAAAACAATTACAGCTCTAAATTAATGTAATTTGATAATAACTCTTGTTTTTTGCTGGATATATTCTTTGCAAATATTTTTCGCTTTTTTGCAATATACAATATTAAAAAAAATATATTAATAAAATCTACAATATAGAATATAAATAATAATAAATTTAAAAAATAAATCTGAAAAGATTTATAATAAGTAAAAATCGAAATTTCAAAACTGGCTAGATTGGCAACGCTGTGGAACTTTCTAGCGTTGCCAATTTAGCTTGTTTTCGAATTCTATTGATGGCTATAATAAATATTTATGAATAAATATATTTATTTTAAAAACTATTTATTTTATTTATATTTATTTTAATATATAGTTGTTAATATTTTTAATTTTTTTATTGAAATCTGGCTACTGCTGGCAATGCTGTTGTGCTCCGTCATGCTTGAAGGCGCTCGCTCTCCCCATCGCCCACTCTTCCATTCTCCCACTCTTCCGCTCTTCCGCTCTCGCGAGCTCTGCGCTCTTCGCTCTCTGCCTGACCATTGTAAAATTTTGTAAGCTGCATGCGCCGTTTGCCGCATACATTTGCATGCATGTTGTAAGTGTGTGTGTGTGTGTGTGAGTGTGTGTGTTTTGTTTCGAGTGTAAAATTATTCATTTTTTTCTAAGGTTCAGTCGCAGAGTTGAAGGTCAGTTGATGTTTTATGTCATTCAACTTGCCGTCGTCGTCGTCGTCGTCGTTGTTGTAGTTGTTTTTATTGTCGTTGCTTATACATTTTCGTCATTGCTGCGCTTTTTTATTGCGCTTTTTTATTGTTGTCGTCGTTGTTGTTGTTGTTTGCTGCGATTCGCTTGCGTGTCGAGCCCCATTCAACGTCTTGGGGCGTGTAGGCAACCCTGGCAGGCAATCCCAGGCCAATTTCCATTCTAGGGAATTGCATTTTCTGTTGAAGTTTACCATATTTATTCTGACATAAGAGAAACATTGGCAGACAGTGTTAAACAATTTACAGGGTATCTCTGCGGCGTGTAGACAACCCTTGCAGGCAATCCAAGACCCATTTCCATTCTAGGGAATTGCATTTTCAGTTGAATTTATTTATTCTGACTTGAGAAAATGTTGGCAGTAAATGTTTAAGATTTTACAGGGTATCTCTGTGACGTGCAGACAACCCTGGCAGAAAATATGATTAAAAGGCATTGCATTGTTGGTAAAATATGCTTAATCTGACTTGATAAAATGTTGACAGCCAGTGTTAAACAATTTTTAGGGTATCTTTGAGGCATGTAGGCAACCCTGACAGGAAATTCCATTCTAGAAAATTGCATTTTCAATTAAATATATTTATTCTGTTATGAGAAAATGTTGGCAAGGCTTAAAGATTTTACAGGGTATCTCCATGCCAGGCTGCTTCTTGCTAGTGAGCTGCGCTTTATTGGATTCCCCTTGTCTCTGCCTAATAGGTTCAATAGACGATTATTGGGGTTGTGTGTTTGAGGTTATGTTGTGCGTTCATGGCTAAGCAAAACCTGATAATTAGGATATAATAGCATTAGAGGCAAGCCAGCTTTCTATATGTATAAATCTGAGCTATTATCATTTCAACACCTGACCTTTTCACTTGGCTAAATACAATCCAATTGCCAAATTCCCACGAAATGAAGCAAACAACGATAACAACAACAAGAGCAACAACAATGATAATAACAACAACAACAACACGTGAGCTGCAAACTCAATGCACTCGGAGAGCGTAAGCGTCAAAGAGTCGGAGAGCAGAGAGTAAAGAGCAGAGCAAAGCGCAGCCGAAACCAGTGTTGCCAAATCCGCTGTTTTGCCGTCAGATCTGGCTGTTTTTAAACAGCAGTGGGAAGCGGGAATTTTTACTGTTTTTTTTTATTAAACCATATTTTGTCAGATTTTTCTTAAGTTTTACCATATTGATAATATAAAAAATAAGGTTTATTTTAAAATTATTTATTTAATTTATTAAACATATTTTCATTATTATGATCGATAAAAATAACAGCGAATTTAAAGCACAATATTATGCCATATTTTTGAATGCTATATGATATTTTTGCTGTTATTTTAACGGTAAAATATTGTAGGGGAATTGTTATTTGCATAATAAAATAATATTTAGGTTATTATGCAATTTATTAGTTTTAAAACTAATTAAAATTGTCGATAAAAAGCACGGAAAATGTTTAATTTAATTTTTTTTCTGATTTTATTCCTGCTTTTTATACTCGAAAAAAAATTGGCAACACTGGCCGAAACATAAATTCCATTAAAGAATATAACAAAAACAACAACATTAAAATCAAAAGTCAGCTGCGTCGGCAGCGACGTCGCGACGCGCGTCGGCAGCGAAATCAACACAAAAAGTGTGTTACAAAGTCAAAAACACAACAGCAACAACAACAACAGGAGAGCAAGTAGAGCTTAAAAACCACAACGAAAAAGAAACCAAGAATAACAGCAACAACAACAACAACAACCCAAAAGCAGCAGCAGCAGAACAACAACAATAAGCAGCAAGCCAGGCGCACACGTTGAGCATAGGTTAAAGCAAAACCAGTTTTCAAAAGTTCCGCACAGTGGCCCCAAAGCTCAAATAGTGCTATGTGTGGGTGCACAGTGGCATAGCTTGAGCAGAACTGCAAGCAATTATCAAGGCAATATTGAAAATTAAGTCAATAAAATAAATAAAAAATTTCATATTTAAATTAATATTATTATAAATAATTATTTGAATAGAAAAATAATTAAAGAATTAAAAAAATAAATAAAATATGTGTTAAAAATATAAATGAATATATAAATAAAATTATTAATTAAATATTTGTATATAAAAATTTATAAATAAATTTTAGTTATTTATTTAATATGTCATGCCTATTTGTTTAATTTATTAATTTTATTTCTTTGATTTAGTTATTTTATTTTATTTGTTTTATTAATTGTATTAAAAACCCTATTCTTTAGGAGTAAATATATACAATTGTATATATAAATTGAAATATTACACATCACTATGGTGCAAATTACTACACATAACAGTAATAGTATACCATAAAATATAGTATAATAAAAATTTTTATATTTTCACAAAAAAAAAAAAAAAATTAATTGTATATGCTTTATTTCTTTAATTTCTTTTTCATTTAGAATTTAATTCACTATTACCACTATTTTGCACTATTTTGCAATATCTAGTACCACAGTGCAAAGCAGCCGTCGCCATCGCCGCCGCTGCCGCTTTGGCTACTGCATGTCTCATGCTATTGTTGTTGTTGCTATTCTGCTTGCTGCCGTTCGCGCGAAAGTTGAGCGCAGCTTAGCAATGCAGCGACAGCGGCAGCGACAGCGACAGAGGCCGAGACAGAGGCCAAGCAGAAATAAATTTTGAGCAACGCGCATGCGTCGCAAGCAAGAGCAACAACAACAACTGCAAGCGCTCTTCGTGCGTCGCACTCTCGCCCCCGCAAGAGCATTGAATGGTTTGTGTGCGTGTGTGTTGAGCAGTGTTGACAGAAATAGCTAGTTTAGCAATATTAAATATCTAAAAAAAATAGTGTGAAACAAATAAATAAAATAAAATAAAAATGCTTTAAAATAAAAAATAATAAATAAAATTAATATGCAATATTACAAATAATTTGATGTTTTTATATATAAGTATAAATAAATAAATAAAATAGGCAGATATAACTCTGTTTGGTTAAAATAGCCTGGAACATATAGAAAATAACATAAAAATTCTTGAAAATAAATAACGAAAATACAATTACTTTATAATACTAGAATTATTTAACATTTTTAAATATAAATATAAATAAATATACAAATAAACCAAATGCTGAAACCCGCCAAACTGGCAGCGCTGGTGTTGAGAGCAGGCAAAGAGCAAACGCCAAGAAACGAGAGCGCGCGCGAGAGCGTTGTCTCTCTCAGCGGCAGAGGCAGAGACAGAGACAGAGGCAGACAGAGCAGCAGCAGCAGCAATGGGCTAACGGCTTCGGCGGCCTTTTAGTTTTAGTTTTTATGTGCGGCTCTCGTGTAATAAAAATTACATTGCGCGTCGCTTGTATCGCTGAGCAGGAAAACGCTGAAACAGCAGAAATAGCTGAATTGAAACAAATTTGTGCTAGAAATACGAATAATTGCAAAACGCAGTGTAAATTGAAATTTTAGTTTAATTACAAATGCTAGCAAAAGCTCATGCGTGAGCGTGCAAGTGTGTGTGTGTGTGTGTGTGTGAGTGCGTGTGTGTGCGAGAGTGCGTGTGAGTGAGAGTGTATTTGTTATTGTTGCTTGAGAAAAGCTCTGTGTAAATAGAAGCAGCACAAAAACAACGATAACGTCCAAGAATGTTAGTTACATTTGTTGAAATCTATGCACAAACATACATACATACATACAAACGTAAAATGCATGCATCGCCTTGTATGTATGTGTGTGTGAAGCAACTACAAAAACTGTGCCGTGCCAAGTGTTGTTGTTGTTGTCGTTGTTGTTGCTGCCAGTGAGTGACGTTTGCCTTCCCTTTCACCCACCCTCCCACATGCATTTCTGTTGGCGCTTGTTTACGCCGAGAGAGCGCGCGGCCATTGAGAACCATTGAGCGAGAAACTGCGTGAGAGAGAGAAAGAGCGAGAGTGCAGTGTATGCTTGTATCAGTGCTGACAGAATTTTGAATTAAAGGTTAGACAAAGAAAAATGAATAAATAAGAAAATAAATTAATATAAAATATAAAATCTAATTGCAAACAAAAATTTAAAAAATTAAATTTACATTTCAAATTGCAATAAATAAAAAAGGCATTTTAAATCATTTTAAAGCGTTATTTATGCAAAAATAAATTATATTGAAAATTATATTTTTTTAAATTTATAATAAATTTAGAAAACCGTTTTAATTTGATGCTATTTGTGATAACATTTATTTATATATTATTTTTGTGTACCCTGTTTATATTGTTTTATTACAATTTGCACTAAAATAAAAAATGAAATTTTAATTTGGCGGTAATTGTTGCAATATTTTATGTTATTTATTTCATTTAAATTGAAAATAAATTCAGAAAATCATTCATTTGAAGGTTTTTGTGGCAACATTCATTTGGTTTCGTTCATGTACATAAAGTTCTCGTTCAAATTATTATAACATAATAAATTAATAATCAAATTAATAAATAAATTAATACATATTCAATATAAATTAATTATTTCGCAATATTGACAACAGTAAAATGTAGATTTTGCCATAAGCTGCTTGTGAATTGTAAAAGCTATTTTATTTCAACCAATGCCAGCTCCAGCCATAAATAAGCTAAAATGGCAACACTAGATTGTATGCTGCTCTCATTGATGCTGCCGTCGAGCATACGCTTTTCTCCCTTTGCCACCCACACGCGTCACTCGCTCATGCAGTTGTTTGGCGTTGGCTCTCTCGCTCTCCCAATTTGTTGCGCGCTCTTTGCTTGTGCTTTGCTCTCTGAGAGCGCAATGTGTGCGTTGTTGTTATGCATGTTGCAGTGTTGCCAGAAACTGCTAGATTTGCAATAGGAAATATCTAATTAAATAGCTGAAAAGTAAATAGAAAATAATAAAAATAATATTTATTATAATAATATGTATTTTTAATATTTTCAAATAAATTGATGTTGAGAGTTTGGAATCCCGCTAAATTGACAGCGCTGTTGTTATTTGCGCGTGCAATGTTTATTTAATCACAAATATTGCAATTTTATGCGCACAAAATCAAAATGGGAACAAACAAATTGCAAAAATTTTGCTGCGTTGAGTTTTTTTTTGTTTTTTTTTTTATTTTTTATATTTTTCCTTATTCTGCTTTTGTGAAATAAACCGAAATGCACGTGTCTATGGCTGAATTGCTTGTGGGTGGGAGGGGGGCACGGCGTTGCCATCTGACTGAGAGAGCGACGCACAAATTGCAGCCCGGCCGCTCGCTCTCTCTCTCTCGCGAAGTTGCTGGAATTTGCTGTGCGAGCGAGATAGCGAGCATGCAGTGCCGCACAGTGTGTTAAATATCAACTAAATGCTGATTAAATAAAATTGTATGGACAATTAAGTGTCGAATAAAATAAAAAATAAATACCGATTGATTAATTGATGGAATGAGTGTTGTGGCTTTTATTTCCAGAATATCGTTGATTTTTATGACAATTAAAACGTACACAAATTGTGAATTACTCAAAATACATGTTGCTGTACATTTTGGATATAACGAATAAATCATAATTACTTGGTGAGTTATTTGTAAATAATGTGTAAAATACACTGAGATAAAATTGAATCTGGTACATGAATTCTGAGGTTGGGAAGATAAATTATTAGGGTATAAAATTTAGCAACCCAAGAATATTTTTTAATATTATTTATAATTTAATATAATTGGCGTATATCATATTTATTAATATTATTTTTTTCTTTATTTTTACTATTTTTCATGTACGTATATCAATAATAATCTTAAGCATGACATTAAATTAATCGATTTTATTTTGTTATGCTAATATATAAAATTTAGATTTGACAACTATTAATGTAGGAGGTATTAGAAATTACTTAATTTTGGGACAGCCCGGATGGGTTTTCCAGTTTCCTGCTATTTTTGCCATCTCTATTGAACTTAAAGCTTCAAAATGGCGCCAAGGAAAGCCAAGAATGATAAGAAGTCGAGAGGAAAAGGCTGAAACTCTTTTGTTAATTGTAATGCACATAAATTGCAGCTGGCATTTTATTTAATTTTATTTTTATTTTTATTTGTATTGAATTTTTGTTGTTATTTTTTTCTTTTATTTTGTGGCGCGTCAATTGGCAATGCAGATGAGTTTTGAGTTGCCGGACAGCCGGTCGCAGCTCTCTCGCTCTCACTCCCATTCTCTCTCTCTCTCTTTCTTAATCTGCTGCCCTCTCTTTTATTTCCACAGTTGCAGTTTTTCATTAAATTTTCTTTCGTTCGCGCTGCAGAATAAAACTGAAACAAATTTCGTTGGCAGCGGAAATGCATCGTTTACCCAGCGTCTGTCCGTCCGACCGTCCGTCCGTCCGACCGTCCATCGGTCAATCTGCTATTTGTTTAGTCATACGATAGACGCAAAATAACAACAACAAGATCAGCTTGTTGTGCCCCCAAAATGAGTGCAAGTGCAACATGTCAGGCAAGCGAAAGGCGAATAAACTTTACCCAATGCAAAATAGAAATGCGAAACAAAAACTATTTATATATACACACAAATACTATATATATATATGTATATATTTGTATGTGTATGCATTTTCAATTGCCAACTTTCGTATACCCTGCAATTGCAGCTGAAAATCGGCATAAAATATAGTTTTTATTCAGTTTATTAAAGTTTAGTTGGGCAGCAAAATTAAGTTGATTAATTTAATAAATTTAATTTAATTAAATTAATAAACTCTTTTAATAATACTTTTATTAAGAATTTCTAAAACAAAAAATATAACTTCTACATTTTTTTTAAAAATTTCGTATACAAAAAATGTAGTAAATTAAAAATAAAAAATAAAATAATTAAAATCTTCTGATTTATTCACTTATATTAGGAAAATTTCAATAGCAAATAATATTGAGTTTGCTTAAAAAATATTTTTTAATTGGGTAATTTCAGGGATATTTTTTGAGGGAAATTTAAGGGTTATATGTATGTATTAGGGAAATATGTTTTTAACTTATGAAGGGCAATATATATTGAAATTATTCAGGAAACTGTATATTTTATTTATTTAGGGAAATATATATTTGATTTATATGGGAATATACCTATTAATTTAATTTAATTTATTCATTTTATAAGAATTGTTTTTATTTCATATATGTACAATTAAGATTTAGCTCACCAGCTTACTTAAACTAAATTTATTAAACTTGAACTTAAAATATTGGATTTACTATTTTCTAAATATAAGTAAAATATTTAAATAAAAATTTCTCTAATGTCAAGATTCTATATTCTATGTTGATTAAATGTTCTGTAATATTAGATGCTTTTGCTGCATGAATAAAAAATCAGAACTTATTTTAATACTATAAATTTAATTGGAAATGTTCAATAAATAAATTTAGTAAAAATATAATATATAAATTGCTTGTAATCTGCAAATTTATTTAAAATTTGCATTAGGAAATTCTTTAAAAAATACCGCCATGTGTAATATAGAGCTTTTAAATTTAATTTTAAAAATAAAATAGCTAAAAGATTGTTTTTTTTGTAAATATTTTTGAGATTTACTTAAAGCTGCAAAGTATCCATTGTGCATTGGGGGCAGTTGATTGAATTAGGCGTGCAGCTACAAGTGGAATAATCATATTGCTGCACTGCTCTCTGATGCATCTGCCCTCTCTGTCGCACAGTGTGTGCTATCCTTACATAATCCATGCAATATGCAGAAATTGGGTCAACGGCGTTTTGAGCGACCTTATCAAGGATTCTGGGTCAATATGCTGACGATTGCACTCGAATGCGATGCATGCAGCTGACTAATTGTTTGCGCGTGTGTGTGTGTAGGGTTGGTTGGGGGGCAGTGAGAGAGGGAAGGGGGTGTGGCACTGCATGCACTTGAGAATTCAATTTACACTGCTGGACAGGGCGCAGAACAAAAGACAGGGGGGTTAAGGGGAGTACTTAAGGTGCATTAAACCGCAGCATTAACCTCGTTTAGCTTCAGGTAATTGACATTTCTGCTCATAAAAAATGCAGCGAGTTGAAGAAGCTTTAAGTAATTGCAGCGTAAAATATCAAATCATGCAGCTAATATAATTAAATTAATTTAGATAATTATTTAACTAAGCCATCGACAGAAGCTTAATTTATTTAAATAAATTTGTAAATCAATAAAATATAACGCCTTTATTTATTAATATAATAAAACTATAGTTAATTCGATTAAAAATATATATTTTATTTATTTTAAGCAATATTTACTTAATAAATTGAAAGTAATTTGTATTGAAATTATATGATTTATTAAAAAAAGTTATATTTAAACAAATTTATATATTAACACATACCTTATTTATTGAAAGATATACTTAAAATTTTTCAATTTGAATATATAAATTAAATTTATTTTTTTCAATTTAAATATATAAATTAAATTTATTTTTTTCCATGAAATAAATGTTACGTTATTAAAAAACAAAGCCTTATCTTTGGTTATACAGAAACTTTTTATATTAAGAAAAATTATACAGATGTTTCATTTATTAAAAAAAATATGTATTTAATTTATTTAAATATGTGTTTAACTTAATTAAATATATAACCTAATTAAAGAAATATAAATAATTTATTTAATGCATAATGAATAAAAATCCATTTAAAGAAATATATTTTTAATTATTTTGAACAAATAGCAGGAATTATATATTGCATTTATTATTTTATTTAATGAAATCTATTTAATTACTAAAATATGTACAATAAATTAATATACACTTGATTTATTTACGAAAATGTATTTTTAATTGTTAAAAAAAAAGCAAAAAAATTTAGATCGCCCCCGGGTGGACTCGAACCACCAACCTTTCGGTTAACAGCCGAACGCGCTAACCGATTGCGCCACGGAGGCCATTGTGCAGCGGCTGTTCAAACTTGCTTTTGCCATACAGCGCGTAGGCAGCAAAATATGAACGAACGAGCTTTTGTCAAACCAATTAGAACTTGTGCTGCTGCTGCGCTGCTGCTGCTGCTGCTGCTGCTGCTGCTGCTGCTGCTGCTGCTGCTGCTGCCAATTAGCTTTCTGTTGGCGTATATTTTGCGCTGCTAACGCAGCCTCCGTGGCGCAATCGGTTAGCGCGTTCGGCTGTTAACCGAAAGGTTGGTGGTTCGAGTCCACCCGGGGGCGTAACTAAATTTTTTTTAATTTATTTTTTTTTATTTAAAAAAAAAAATATTTTCAATAATATATAATATTAAATAATTTATGTTTATTTTGTTTAATTGCAGCTATGTAAAGGAAAATGCTTATGGGCAACATGCAGGCGTGGCCATGTTGTCAAACGCAGCAGCAACAACAACAACAACAAGCAACATTTAGTCTAAATAAAATAATTAACAAACAATGTACCGTTTGAATGCGACACAACAGCAACAACAACAGCAGCAGCAGCAGCAACAACAACAACAACACACAGCAGCGACAAATAAACAAAAACCAGCAACAATTCCCAGTCATATTCTGTTGCAACAACAACTTGCCGCTGCTGCCGCTGCCGCAGCCACTGCAACTGCAACTGCAACTGCCACAGCAAGCAACAACAATGCCGCCGTCGCCTTGACCTTGCAACCGGCCAATGCAAATGGCGGCACAGCAGCAGCAACAACAGCAACAACAACAACTGCAACTGTTGTTGAGGAGAAATTAAAGCTTTTGACAACTGCCACAACGCCCACGGCCACACCCACGCCGACTGCTATCAAAACGGAGCCTATGCCTGACGTCATCGCTCTGACCAACAACAACAACAGCAATAACAACAACAACAGCAGCAGCAGCAGCAGCAACAACACTGCAGCCAGCACCTCTGCCGCTGCCGCAGCCGCAGCCGCCGCCTCTGCCGGCGCCTCGAATGGTCATTTGGTCTATGTGCCCACAAAGAGAGCGCGCCTAGACGCGTAAGTAAATTTCACTCTCTCTTTCTATGTTAATTTGGCTCTTTTTCTGTTAACTTCTCACTCTGTTAAGTTCTGGCTCTGTTTACTTCTGGTTCTGTTAACTTCTCTCTGTTCACTTCTCCCTTCGCTTATCTTCTGTCTCTGGAAACTTTTATATCTGTTAACTTATTTCTCTGTTAAAACTATTGTACTTTTATCATTGTTTATTTAAATTTCTGTTAACTTCTGTCTCTGTTAACTATTTCAACTAATTCTGTTCACTTCAGTTAACTTTTATCTCTGTTAACTTATCTTAATGTTAACTTTTGTTTCTGGTAACTTCTCTCTATATTAACTTCTATTTCTGTTCATTCCTGTCTCTGTTATCTTCTGTTCCTGTAAACATCTGCTTCTGTTAGCTTCAAACTGTGTCAACTTACATATCTCCCTGTTAATTTATATTTCTGTTTACTTCTGTCACTGTTAACTTCTCTCTATGTTAACTTCTCTCTATGTTACCTTCTCTCAATGTTAACTTTTTTCTCCGTTATCTTCTGACTCTGTTAACTTCTCTCGCAACTCATTACCTTCCGTCTCTTTCTCTCTCTTTGCAGTCCCGACGACTGGATGTCGACGCCAAGTCCGGGCAGCGTGCCCAGCTCCGCGCCCCCCCTGTCGCCTTCGCCGGGCTCCCAGAATCACA
This sequence comes from Hypselothyrea guttata, assembly GCA_035045125.1. Taxonomy (NCBI): domain Eukaryota; kingdom Metazoa; phylum Arthropoda; class Insecta; order Diptera; family Drosophilidae; genus Hypselothyrea; species Hypselothyrea guttata. The sequence goes on from JAWNNJ010001012.1 coordinate 28,135, forward strand.
GCTACAACATGTCCAATGGCTACGCATCGCCCATGTCCGCCGGCAGCTACGATCCCTACAGTCCCAATGGCAAAACAGGTGAGCCTTAAAAGCTTTGGAGAAAGAGAGAAAGAGCGAGCCAGCAAAAGCTCTAGTTAGAAAGTCCAATAGGATTCTCTGTCAGCTATAGAGCCGCTGCATTTGAGCTGCAGCGCCATCTAGTGTTCATGCCCTAGCATGCGTTGCTGGCATGCGTTGCCTACGTTTGCCAATAGATGGCGCTTTATGGAAGCAAAAAGCTTTCAATATGCTGCAAGTTTGAAGAAGATGGCGCTAGCTGGTTCGAATGCAGCTCATACTTGTGTGAGATCTTACATATTAAAATTATTGGAGAAAAAACAATTAAAAAATATTTTTTAAATATTTTACCGTTTTTTAATTATTTATTTGCTGCATTACTGTATACACAGATTAAATTAACTTAAAATAAATTTACGTTAGCGTCAGGGAATATATCAATTATTAAATATATTTAATTAATTTTTTTAATAATACCAAATATTAGTACTTTAATTTGCTTTTTACGGCATCATGAATATGAAATAAGTATTAAAACATAAAAAAATGTTTATTTCATTAAGTTGGATAAAATAAAAAATAAATAAATATGATATACAAATAAATATAAAAATTTCGAAAAATATATTAAGCTGACATTATATAAATTCATGTTGGCTGAAATTTATTAGATTAAATAAAGTGTTTAAAAAAAATGTATTTATTTTAAATAAGCAGTTTTTTTATTATTTTTATTTATTTAAATCAATTAAATTTACTTGCCAGTTTTTGTGCATTTTCTTTATTCTTTTTTGTTCATATTATTTTTTATGCTAATTTTTTTTTACGAAAAGGTTTTTTAGATGTTTTATTTAATTTCTTAATTATTTTTGATAAAATTGATTATTGTATTAAATTTGATTTATTAAAATATTACAAATATTGGTATTTAAAGCATTATATATTTATTTTATTAAACCGTTTGTTTAGATTTTTCAATTTATACAAACCGATTAAGTTTGTTCGTCAATTTTTCAGCATTTTCTGAAAAGTAGGAAAATCTGCTTTCCGTCAGTAGAATATTAATATATTAACGTGGGGCTTAAAATGCTGAGCCGCTGCATGATAAGTTCAGCGACTTAAATGTCAGTTTGTTAACCTGTCTAAGAATATATATAGGCATAATAGAGGGAAATGGGGAAATGTGGCTTAAAAAACAGCACAAGGAAAAGCCCTCAGCTGGGCAGAAAGTGAGAGAGTGCAGAGTGTGAGAGAGGAGAGGGGAGGGGTAGAGCAGAAAGTTGTATTAAGCACGCACAGACAAACATACAAAACAAATACACAAATATACACTGAGAGCTGAGAACGTGCCTTTCACCTTTCACGTGAAAACGTGGCCATTTTCAAGGTCGCGCATGGCAGACAACTACCCCACATATAAGAATGGGCGTGGGCAGGGGCGGGGCAGGCTAAAAGTAAGCCTCAAAATTACCAAAACGCGCACAGGCAGACAGATAAATATATGGGTGGCTTGGAAGAGGAGAGCCCTGTAAGATAGAGGGGGGGTGGGGTAGTGCGGGGGGGTTTGTCTGACTGACAATGCCAATAAAGTTGAAAGTTGAAGGTCACCAGACAGCGTCGACGCTGGCGTCGTTTTTTGGCATCTGTCGACGCACAAGTTGAAGGCTGAACGCAGACAATCAACTTTGAGGTAGCAGACGCCAGTTTTTACCCCCAAAATAAAAGGAAAACCTACCACCCTCACCCAAAAAAAAAAAAAACAGAATAGGCGAAATGTAGCATACCCTGTAACCCACATTTTAAATATTTTATGCTACATATATTAACACATACGCACAAAGTGCTTAGCAACATGCTGGGTATTGCTGTCCCTCTCTTTCACGTTATTCACATGCGCAAGGCAAAACTTCAATATCTCTTTTAATTATAGACCGATTTTGATGAGATTTACGGAATTGTTAGATATTAATAATCACTACAGTTCGTAAAAGATAGAATTTATATAAATTTATTTGAGACTCTTTTATCGGTTATTGTGTTTTTTGTATATTTATTGTGGGCAGCAGGGGCGTGGCATCCAACATTTGGAATAAACTTCATCTGCGTATGATATACACCTATCAAAAATGACCAAAACGGCTTTTCTAGCTCTTGTAATTGCTGGGATCGAGATATTCAAACAGACGGACAGACGTGCAGACGGACAAACAGGGCTATATCAACCTAAATCGTCATCCTGATCTTTGTGGAGCCTGCCACGCCTGCTTCTGCCTGTTATATACATTCTCCCAAATTTATTAACCCAGTCTTTCCCCATTTTGCAATGGGTACAGGGTATAAAAAGTGGCCAACGCCCTGCACAGCCTCAATGTTTTTGGCATTTTTGGTCGTGCGAGAAAAGGTTCGGGCGCTGCCGAAAATAAAAATAAAAGCCAAATAATCGATGCAGCCCCTTTTGGAGGCGCCTCGGCTGCTGCTGCCCCACTGGAGGCGCCTCCGCTGCTGCACATTGTGCGTGTGCGTTTGCGTGTGCGTTTGAACCCTAAAAACGTTTGTGGAGCTGTCTGGCGGAGAAGCGGGGATACTAAAATGGGGAAAACTTGGTAGGGAGAGCAGAGAAAAAATGTGCGTAATGTAATGAAATCATGCCAAGGCTGTTAAACGCAAAATGCAAAGGGAAGCAGCAGCAGCAAGCAGCGAAAAAGCAGAGAAAGCAAGGCAAATGGTACACTGAGAAAAATAAATAATAATAAATAATTAAAGCTTTAAATTAAAGCTTGTTTTGTCGCTTATTAAATTTATTCACTCAGAATAAAAGCAATTATTTGTTCTATAAAATAAATCTCTTAAATTAATAATTTTTTATACCCTGTGCCCTTTTGAAAAATGGGAAAACAGGGTTAATAACTTTGTCAGAATGTATGTAACAGGCAGAAGGAGGCGTGGCAGACCCCACAAACTATATATATTCTTGATCAGGGAGACGAGCTGAGTCGATTTAGCGATGTCCGTCTGTCTGTCCGTCTGTCCGT
>JAWNNJ010001016.1:0-54168 GCA_035045125.1 Hypselothyrea guttata
TGTAACAGGATAAACTATTAATTAATTTTAATAATTTTAAAAATCTGGTTTCTTTATGAAATTTTCGTCTATTTTATTGCGATAAATTTATAATCATCACGCGGTATAAATGTTGTGTATATGCATATGTATTTTATGTTCCTCGATTAGTGTTATGCGTTATAATAAATACGTTTCGTATGTTTAGTATTATAGTGTTATTTTAGAAGTTAAGTAGAGTTCTGCGACTTATCAATTGCTATTTTAGCTTAAGTGTTTAACGCTGTGGAATCACTTCGAAGTTTCCAGAGGGAACGGTTCCCAATCAGTTCGTGCTTCTCCACAGTTGAGCTGAGATAGAGACTGGAGCTTATAGCTTCATCACATCCCACGGATCGTCCATGTAGTGGAGTATGGCCTTCTCGTGCAGCTTGTCGCCGAGGACCTCGCGGAGCAGTCGCAGCACCTGCTGCTCGATGAAGGCCACCTGATCCTGGGGACAGTAGTCGTCTTGGGCGGAATGGGCCATGGTGATGGCGACGGGGGGCACAGGCAGCCGTTGCAGGAAGCGCTTGAAGTTGGCGAAATACTGCTCCAGCTCCTTGTTGCTGCTGATGTGATGGGGCAGGCCGTTGTTGTCCGTGGTGCTGCCGGAGTCGAAGATGAGCAGCCAATCGATCTCGTCATCCGGATACTTGGACTGCAGCTGCTCCACCAACTGCTCAATCTTGGCATAGATCGCAGGCGTGACGACAGCCTCATCGGGCGGCTCCAATCCCTCCAGGCTGCGCTGCTCCTCCAGGTGCCAGAAGATGCGCTTCAGTGCATCCAGCTGCTGCTGTCGCCTGGCAGCCAACTCAGCGTAGTTCGCTGTGCCCGCCCGCTTGGCGGGCTCCACGCTCTCGAAGTGAAAGATTTCCGTCAACCTGGCATAGCAGTTGGCGGACTTATAGATCTCCAGAAACGGATTCGAGGTGCTGAAGAAGTCCAGATCAATGTCCAGCACAAAGCCCGTCGCATCCTGCTCCGTCAGAAACTGCGTGGGATCCAGAGATTCGCTGTCCGCATCGTGCACCTGCAGCTCCACAGTACGCGACTCCTGCAGCTGCTCCGCCGGACAGAAGTTGCCCTCGGCTATGAAGTAGTCCAGCGGACAGTCCACGCCAATGCGATCGTCCTTGTGGCCAATGGTGAACTGATGCCGCCCGTTGGGAATCTGCTGGCACCACGAGTTCTTCAGCCAGACCACGCGATTGAAGTGACCTAGGGGAGAAGAGAGAGTGGGATTTAGAGTAGAGCCAACGAGAATTTGGTATCGAGAGAGAGAGAGAGAGGGGTTTAGAGTAGAGCCAACGAGAGAGAGGCGTAGAGTAGAGCCAACGTGAGTTCGGGAACGAGAGAGAGGGGTTTAGAGTTAACGAGAGTTCGGGCAGCGAAAGTTTGGGAACGAGAATTCGACCAGCGAGAATTAGTGTAGCGAGAGCTAGAGCAGCGAGAGTTGGGTCTGCGAGTGTTCGGCCAGCGAGAGTTCATCCAACCAGAGTCTGCAAAACGAAACGGCAAGCGCAAGTTCGGCCAACGAGAGTTCGAGCAAACAGAGTACGGAAACGAGAATTGGGCAAGCGCCAGTTTAGCCAGCGAGAGTTCGGCCAGCGAGAATTGGAGTAGCGAGAGCTAGAACACCGAAAGTTGGGTCTGCGAGTGTTCGGCCAGAGAGTGTTCGGCCAGCGAGAGTTCGTCCAACGAGAGTTCGGCAGGCAAACTCCCATCCAATGAGAGTTTGGAAAGAAGGCTCGAAAGCGAAAGTTGGACCAGCGAGCATTGGACAAGCGAGAGTTGGGGCCTGAGTGTCAACTATTGTAGATCGGACCGAGAGAGTTCGGCCTGTAAGAGTTATCCTAGCGTGAGTTCATTAACGAGTTGTTCTAGCGAGTTGTTGCTTACTGAATAGGAGAACTCAAAATTCCGTGAATGGTGTATCTAGCTCTTATAGCTGCTGAGATCTAGGTGTTTAAACAGACGGAAGGACAGACGGATAGACAGACATGACTATATCGACTATGTCGTCCTGATCTAGAATATATATACTTTGCGGGGTCTGCCATGATTTCTTCTGGGTAGTAAACACATTTCCAATTACCACTAACTCAATAAACCCTTTGGTACTTTTTCAAAAAAGTGGCAACCCTGCTTCAGGCACTTACCGGCATAGAGCGTGGGCATTATCCAGTTCTCGATGCTCAGCTCGTTGAGCATGGTGTCCTTGTCGTAGCTGGCGCTGGCGGGGATTTCCCGTCCCACCACCAGATCCGGATGGGAGTCGAAGTGGACAAGGACGTTGCGCTCCAGGGGCAGGTGGCGGGTGGCCAGGCAGCGGAAGAGAAATTCCAGCACATCATTGTGATAGTCCACGATAAAAACGGGGATTTTGTTGAATCTACGGAGATTGCTTTGGGTGCTCTGCACGCGTTCTACGGGCACCAGCTGAGGCACCTCCTCCTCCTCCTCCGGCCCCTCCCCCTCTTCCTCCTGCTCAGTTCTTTGTCTCTTGCTGGGTGGCGGCGTCGCCTCCCCATCCCCCTCGCCCACTGGTCCCTCGACAACAGCAGCGCTTTCCTTTTCCGTCGAATCCGATTCCATTGGCACAATTCACAATTCCAACTTCTATTTTATTTCACTTCAAATGACGCAGCCGACTGCTCAGATCCAACAAATATATATATAATATATATATCTGAATGTAAGGCAGACGACCTCGACGTTCTACGTTCGATGCTCGACGCCGTTTGCTTTAAATGCAAACAATACAAACACAGCCAAAAACCAAAAACCAACACAAAAAAAAAACAATTTTTGGGGGGAAAAAGTGGGATTTATAGGCGCAGGGGGCGGGGAGCGCGGCGTGTCTGGCTGAGACGAGAGAAAAAGCTAATGAACCCATTAGCGATGATAAAAGTATCGAACAGCTGCGTAAGCAATCGATACGTCCGCGAAGCTGCCAACTCACTTGCTAAACAGGGCTGACACAAGTGCCAAAATATATATCGATAGGCAACTGATAAGCATGTTGGGCGCGCAGTTTAAAACTATATTTCAATTTATTTTCCTTACGCTTGTAACGGAGCTATTAAATATTGTGTTTAGTTGAATAAAACTTTAGTTGCAGATATATTATTATTCAACAGCAATACTAATAATAAAACGTAAGTAATACTGAATTTACAGTATAATTTTAACATAACTTAAAATACAATTACATTAATTTTAACAATTTTTTAAAGCACAAAATATAGTTATATTGGATAGTATGACAGGCACCCCTTTTTTTTAGATATAATATTGTTTATTTTATATGTGAATAAGGTATTTCTCTAAATATAAATTGTTTCTTAGATTTAATATATTTTTTATTTAATGTAATATAATGAAATAATATAAAATATTAGAATAACATAAAATTCTTCGCTAAACGAAGAACAATTAATAATATTAATAATAAACTCTTAAGGTTGAATTGAATTTTTGACATTTTCTCAATAATGCCTAAATGGATTTTCAAAAGGCTAGAGTGTTCTCAAAACTAATAAACATATATATATATTTAAACGTTTAGAGTATATTTTATTTAACTTAACTTTTTTTAAAATATAAATTTTGAAATAATGCAAGTGATTGTTATTAAATTCAGAAAAAATCTGATTAAATTTGCATAACTGTGGGTAAGAATAGATAGGGTTTAAGATTCGAGCCGTAAAACATTAAAATAACTAGAAAAAATTGAAATAAAATAGAAAATATTGCTGGTATATTGCATCTCTGTCTAAAAGCACGCGTGTCTCATTTTAAAGCGTCTTCTTCTGTCTTCTTCCCCTCTTCCTTCTCCTTCTTCCTCTGCAGTTTGTTGACGCAGCAGAGCAAATCAATATTCGCCGAGCAAATCCCACGTTCGTAGTACAATTTGATTGTTATTGAGCAGCAGCCACTTGAGAAGCGAGGAAGAAGCAGCAGAAGAGAGCAAAAACAACAAGAGCAGAAGAAGAAAAAAGCTTACAACGCCCCAATGCGCAAAGCTTTTGACTGCCCACGCGCAGCAGCATCGTCAGCAGCGGCAGCAGAGGCAGAGGCAGAGGCAGGGCGGCAGCTTTTCATTCATAAGTTTTTGCTGTTTTTACTACACACGCAGAGAGAGACAGCCAGAGAGCAAAAGAGAGAGGTGGTGTGTACATAAATAAATATGTCTGTAGCTGTATATGCATAAACATATAAACATGCTGCCGCTGTGGCAGTTAAAAAGGGAAATGGAAATCGCCCACGTTGGCATTTCTGCTGGCTGATTGGAATGCGTAAAATGTTGCTGCTGCCGTCGACGTCGACGTCGGCGTCAGCGTCGGCGTCGCCTTTTTGCTGCTGCTCTCACATTACGTACGCTGTCGCTGCCGCTGTTGCCGCCTCTGTCTCTGCCTCTGCCGCTGTCGCTGCTTTGGTGCGGGTGTGCGAATGAATGGACAAATGGCGTACAGCGTAGGACTGCTGGAAGCAGTGTTGCCAAATCTGCTTTTTCCCCGCCAAATCTGCCCTTTTTCAAAGAATTTGCTAGAAAAGTTTTATAAATGCGAAGAACAGAGATTTTATATATATTTTAAAATTTTAGCTGTCACCGCTTTTTCTTGATTTTTAAAAAACTCCATGAAAAGTAAGAAAACATAAGTAAGTTATTATTTCGATCATAATACCATTAATTTTTAGCAAAATATCTTTTGTAGTGTGAAAATGCATAAAATATACATATATTTTAAATTATCTTTCGATAAAGTCGATATCTTTGAAACAGTTAAATATTTTAGGGAAATTTGTATTTGGGTAGTCATCTATATAGTATTATTTATATTGTTATTCAATTATAAAATGTAACATCAGTAAGTTTGTAGTCGATCAGTCGGACCCACCCGCCTATGCTATGTCCCGCATAACATTACAATCTAATTGTTAACGCACTTAATCAAACAAATATTTTAAATAAATTCTCTCCAAGTTCTATATCACCTACGGGTTGGTTTGGCCTACTTGGAAACCATCTCGAGTCAAAATCTCTAGAGATTTCTGTGTATAATTCATGCGAAAAATAACCTCAGATTTATAGAATTTAATTTTGTTAAATTACTTGCGAGATTTATGAGATTGTAAGCGCAAATGTTATTGAAAAGCATGGAAAGTTTAAAGAATAACTTTGATTTTTCTAGCATTTTTATATATATTTTATTTAGCTTTATTTCCGATTTCTTGCAGTCACAACGTAGAAAAGTAAATTTATAAGATTGTCATCTGAATTTTTAGAGAAAAGCTTGAAAATTGAAATAACAGCTTTATTACTGTTTTTTTCTTCACATTTTTAGCTTTATTTCTTGTTGATTTCCGTCAAAAAATCAGCTTTTTCTGAACGAAAAATTTGCAAAACTGGCTGGAAGCAGCGTCGACGTCGACGTCGCTGCCTGGGCGCTGTGTGGGCGTGCAATTCCGCAGCGCGTTATCAAAAATAAAATGTATACACATTTATACACATTCACTCACATTCATACACATACGTACATTTGGCCAGGCCAACTTGCGTGGGCCGCATCGGTGTTGGCTCTACGCTTTACGCTTTTTACGCTGTGCCAAATTACAATATCCAAGTGGCAACTCCGTCCCCTCGTCCCTTGCCCAAAGTCGCTGATGACGGCGCACTTTTATGTGACGCCCACACGTTGCACGCTCCACATGCCAGCCCCCAACACCCCCGCCCATGCCCCCGCCACACGCTACACATTTGATTTACAAATTACTTGGGTCAACATAATTAACGGACCTGCCAACTCAATGCGAACTCAAATGCCAGCCCGATGAAGCGTACAGCGGAAGTGCCATACTATATAGTATATAGTATATCGTATATATACATATACACATATATCGTATATATAGTTTGCACTTCTGCAATTACACCATAATCATTCACAATTGAAAATCAACTTTGGAAAGTTCACATTTTGGTTTATTGATTCAATTGGCTGCAATTGCCAAATGCCGCTTCATAGTTTTCATTATACACTCAGATCCACTAAGATCCATAAATTGTTCATGCATTTGGCATAAATTCTACATTATATTTGATGAATAAATTATTTATTTATTTATTTAATTTTATAATAGTAACAGGATATAAATGTATAATTAAAAGTTACAATGTAAATAACATTCAGAATATTTATAATTTATGTACTATTATAAATATTATATATAAATATATTAATGGTATATTTTATATATTATAAATTTTATGGATATTCTAATATTACTTTAATAAATAAATTGTATTTATTTATTATACAAATTTTTTTTTTTTTAATTTTTACAATTGTAAAGCGACGTATAATTCAATAACTGCAATGGGAGATTTTTAATGGAAAAATTTGGCTTGGTCAGATAGTACTATTTCGAATGGTGTCAACCATTCTCATCAGTGACCTTAGAATATATATTATTATAAATATTTATACTTTTAAAAAATATATAAATATAAAAATTATATATGAAATTTTTTGATCAGCGATAGTTAGGCCAGCCAGAATTGGGAGTGAGAGTTGGGCCAGCGAGAGCAAGGCTTGCGAGTATTCGGCTATCGCGAGTATGGCCAGCGAGAGTTCCGCATACTAGAGTTGGGCTACCGAGAAATGGGCCAACGAGAGTTGGGCCAGCGAGAGTTCAGCCAGCAAGACTTGGGCTGCAAGAAATTGGCGCAAGAGTTGGACCATCAATAGTTTGGCCAACGAGAGTTCGGAGAGATAGTGACATTCAACTAAACACCTGCCTATATTACAAATTTTGAGTCAATTCCATTCTCATTATTTAGCTTAATTGAATTTCTTTTAATTTACTTTAAATTTCAATATAAAGCGTATTTACTCTTCGTTTATCTAACGTACATTCGCATTTTGTATCAATTACAGTCACCCGGCAAAGTTTAGCCCATGTTCTCCCTCGTCATCATCGTGCACATCAATTTCATTCTATATTTTTCGAGTCTCCATTCACAACGCTCAATGCGCTCTCAATTCCCGCAATTAATTTGCTTCCAGCTTGACCCTTAAGGTCAAATACAGTCGCATTAACCTTCGTTAGCCCCTTACAGCCCAATTGAGAGTAAAGCAGGCAGCAGAGTTCTCCCCGGTTTAAAAATACAAGCTCATCGCAGGAAATTTATCCACATACCAAATGAAATTCAATTAGGTGCAGAAAAACAAAAAAAAAACATTATTTTTATGGTTATAAAATTATTTTAAAAATGTCGAAGATTATTTTAAAATAAATATTGAAAATATATGAAATGTAAACCACCAAAATATTGTATGTGAAATAAAATAGCAATGAAACATTTAGGTGTGTAGCTTATTTATTTATAAACTTAGCCGTTAAGTAAACAAAATTTGTGATCAAAATTTTTTTTTTAATATTTTTATAGAATTAGAAAAATGATAAATAATACTTAAGAGCAAATTTTAATATGTTTCAATATAAATATATCTTATATTATAAAACTTCAGAATCTTCACCTTTCATCAAAACTAACAAATTCAAAAAATATTAAAATGTCCCATAAATTAAAATTTCGGTAAAATCATTTTAATACTTATAGTATAATAGAAATTTGAATATTTATTTCAGGGAATTAACTGCACCCTTCTTTATTTTCTATTGGAAGATAATATTGAATATGGGAAATTCGGGCTCGACGTCGAGCAATGGGAGATTTTTAATGGAAAAATTTATGGCAGTGGTCAGATAGTACTATTTCGAATAGTGCCAACTATTCTCATCAGTGACCTTAGAAACGAAAAATGTCAAACTTGTCTGTATATGTGAGTAAGTCGTAAGTCGGGTTCGAACCTTGAACCTGTGGTTAGTGAGGCGAATGCCTTAACCAGAACGCCAGTCCTGTCCGAGCCCAGCCGCCGCTGGGAAAGATAATATTAATTTCTACAAACCATTAAAGATAAAATGTATATACTACATAGATAAATATACGTTAAATCAATATGATTCGTTTTGTTATGTCTGAATTGTGAGCGAAAGGGGCGTGGCATCCGAGTATTTCTCCCATTTTATTGATACGGGGTATACAACTACCGAAACATTAATAAATCTCTTTATTTTACGAGATTTCTTCGCACGAAATGAACAATTTGCTCTTGATGCTTAGCTTTAAATATGCAAATTTTAATAAAATATGCGTATTTGGAAGAACCGCAGAGTTTAAAAGAAATCGGAATTGAGTCACCTGCGAGGTATTCGCAATTTCTTGCAATATCTGGATATGCCACAATCGACTAAGCAGCGCTCTAATGACGTCAAAAGGATTTCGCTCTGTGGCGTAGGTGTCTCGAGTGTAGCACGTGGTAAGGCCGTTGAATGGATGATTGGATGATTGGATGTTGAATGTTGAATGTGGAATGTAGGATGATATGGATGACTCTGTGGTAAGCTGAGTCACACGCCACCAGCTTTTGTAAGAGCGAGAACAAAAGACAAACGAGTTGAGAATAAATGCTCGCAAATTTCCCATACAGATGCTACAGAGATATATGTAGCTAAGTTTATAAGTATATATAGTCGAGTCAGTTTCATGTCAATCGCTGTGACGTCATCTCGACTGACACGGCCAACTGTAAACAAATCGTCCATGGAGTCGCCACAGCTGCCACAAACAGTTGCCTCTAGTCCAAGCGTCGATCGAATGGCGCCCACAAACATCCGCTGAATGAATCAGTTTTTTCTCGCTTTTCTCATTTTGGAACCGACGGACAGACGGACGGACGGACGGACGAACGGACGGACAGACCCTCCATATAGAGCGTGCGGAGTGATACGATGTTGTGTGGGCTGCCTGCACTGGCCTGGAATGCTGCAGATCAGACCGGAAGTTAGCCAGTTTATAGTCTGATATAGTATAGTATATATATGCATTTATGGCATCTTGCAGAGTTCGTAATCCCTTTGGCGTTGCTTTAGGTCAGTAACATCTGCGATAAACCCAAGCAGTACGGGCATATGCTCAGATATCTACTAAATACTATGGGTAATTTAATGTGCCAAGTCGTTAAATCATGCGAATAAACTCATAAAATGGAAAGTGTTGGCGGAGGTTGCAGATAAACTGAAATATAATACTTAAAGGCGGAACAATAAGTACTATTTTTAGTGCCGTATTCCAGATGATTGTTTATTAATAGTAAAAACATTATTTCATTTTTTATTGCACTTCATTGACCTCTTGTTATCGCAGACTGATGGTATAAAAATATAATATTAAAGCTGTGAAGATTTAATGTAAAGTTTGTTTCATAAATTTAATTAATTTTAATTTAATTCATAATATATTTCCAGCTTATATTTTTACTTATAATTAAATTTAAATTATATATATAAATTATATTTGCTTTCGACAGGTAAACACTAAATAAATAATAAATATAATCCAATAATTATAATGAATAGATCAGTTAATTTATTTAATAATATTTATCGGGTTTACATGGTACAAAATACTGAATGTTTTAATTAAATAAATACTTTATATTATTTACTAAATATTCAATTTAATACTTTTTGAAAGAAATAATTATGATAGAGGTTTAACTCTCTTACTTTACTTTACTTTTATTTTTATTTTAATAAGGAATTCCCATGAAATTATTTGCATAATGTGTATCTGTATCTTTACCCTAAATTTGTTAGCATCTGGCATCCATTTACAACTACTTTAACGTAATTCATAATTATATTTGAGCAATAAATTTATGACACGCAATATGCCAACCGTCAGACATTTTTCCTTCCTAGAAATACGCTTCCAAAATCACTCGGAAAACTGCCTAAAATTAGCTATAGCTTAGAAGTTCGGTCATTGATTCACAATAATTTTATGGCAGCCAAATTTGAAGGGAATTCAAGAGAATATCCATGCCTTCAAAGCAGGTCTATAGTATTTCGGAGAAATCTGTATAAAATAATGAACTATAAATAGTGCAAGGTGTTGTCCTGCAATAAACCTTGACATACCTGGAATCTCTTTGCTTTTGCATAAATTGCTTTTAGCCATTGTTTGAGCCTAAAGGGTATCTGAATTCATTGATCGATTGAAAAATCTGCATAAAATATTGGAATAGCAATATAGTAACAGACTTCAATAATAGATTATGACGTGCTTGGATAGAATTTCAGTTTCTATATAAGCTTTTATGCAAATTCCTTATACCCGTTGTCTACGCCTGTCGGGAAATAAATTCATTGATTAACTGGAAGATCTAAATAAAATAATTAAATAAAAATAATTTAATTTCTATATACTACAATAAACTTTGGCTTAATAAATAACCCTGTAGTTCCAATTTTTCAATGCGTACAGGGTATACAAATTACAGAATTTTCCACTGACAAATGTAATTAAAATAATGATGTATGAATAAAAAAAATAAGTACCCTGCTACAATAAATAATGGTAGGCAGCAACTTTTTAGGCCCTTTACACAAATCGCTCATACCCGTCGTCTACGCCTGCCGGGTATATATATTATACCCTATACCCATTTCAAAATAGGAAAACCAGGATTAATAACTTTGTGCGAATGTATATAACACGCAGAAAACTAAAAACTAAAAAAAAAAAATATATATAATTTCGATCAGGGAGACAAGTCACAAGTCACAAGTCACAACGCGTCGTACAAAAGCAAACGCTTTGGCGCATTGAAATCGGTTTATAAACACTGGAGATATTGACGAAACAATATGGCAGGCATTGCCTCGCTCGCACTTTGGCAGCGCGCCCGTTAAGGCGCATACAAAAACAGAAGAAGAATAATCATTGCTGCTACGCTTTGTGTGACAGTTTTTAAAATTATATTCAAAATATAAAGTACAGGGTATTCTACAGTCGAGCCCGTCCGACTGATCTGCCCCGTCCATATATTTTTCATTGAGCAAACGCTGTTTATTCCTTTAATGGGCTGAGGTTTCAAACGGAAATATCAATGACAATGAGTCTGACAACGATTCGATTGGCTATGGCGTCACATCAATATATGTAGCTATAGCTCAATGCAATCATGATCTGACCAAAAAAAAAAACAATAAATGAAAAACGGAATTCACAATTGGAGTAAACGCAACAATTTGCAATATCACTCAATCAAAAGTTCTGATAATTCCAGTTAGTAAACCTCAATGAAGCTATGACTCAGTGCTGCAGTGGGCATTAGTCAGCGGGTGAGAAGGCGTAAAAAGCTGATTCTACCTGTACAAGGCTTTATAGATAAGACTAGCTTTATCTGTAGCTAAACGCTGAATGGTGTTTTTTGGGGCGTGTCTGCGAGGTCTAAAGTGGGCGCACCTATTAAGCTCCCGGTTGACCTTGTGGGCGTTGCTGCTGCTGCTTCTTCTTCTTTTTAGTAACGTCAAGGCCATGGCAGCGAGTGCACTTTGATGTTGCCAGGTCGCGTAATTTTCACCGCAGGGCTTACCTAATTTTCAATTTTCTTTGGGCCTGGCGTCGTTCGCATCCCACGCGTTTCATTTTCCAGGCGTGTCAGCGCAAAATCCTGAGGGTTTCTCTACCGCCTAGGCGAAACTGCGTGGGTTTTTCGCATAGATATTGGTCGGAGCGAAGGGAGCGGGACCTTGCCTAACTGTATTTGCCTTTGCGTGGGACTTTTCATTCATGAAAATTTTGTGTGTGCGAGTCACAATTTTGCAGCTGTCGTCGAGTACATAAAAAGCACGTTGTGCTCCGCATATATACATATATATAATTTTATATATATACACATATATATAAGCTCGATTCGTATGCCAGAAGCGCCTTCCCGCACTTTGCGTCTTCTGGCAACGCCGGCGCAGTGGCGGCTTTTCTTGTGCTCGCTTGGGGCACTTTTTTTGGAGAAATTTTCCTGCACGCGCAATAGGCATACCCTTGAAAATGTTCGTGTTTGGTTTAAGCCAAATGCTCTTAGCTGTTGTTGCTGTCGTTGTTGGGCTTGGCAAATATCAGGGTCACGGTTATAAATTTAAACATTCTGTTAGTCTCCAAAAACGACCCTGCTGCCAAGCCATGTCCTTGCGAACTTCGTCTTTATGCCTCTCTCTCTCTCTTTGTCACTCTCTCTCTCTGTCTTTTGACTCTCTCGCGGTGAGCAGCGTTGCCAGTTTAGCGGGTTTCGGAATTCTATGTAAGCTTGTCATAAATCGATTTGATTACATACCACATATATTTAATTCTAGTATTATATTATATTATATTATAATAATATTGATATTTTATTTAAGATTTTGATTTAATTTTGATTTGTTTATTTATTTGAATTGCGACAAAAACTAGTCAACCAAGAAAGTTTAAAATAATAATTAAGATTAGGCATTATAAAATTAAAATTAAATTATTTTAATAAACTAAAAAACTTATAAAGGATAATACAAAATATAAAATTTGAAAAACAAATGAATATAACAAATTAAAACAATTTAAAATATTGATTTAATTTTTGTTTAAATTTTGTATGGCATTTTTATGTTTATATGTAAGTTAAGTTTTTTTTTCGATATTTTGAATAAGTACGTCCATGGAAATTTTGCGATTTCTGAAACACTGGCAGCATAGATTGCTGTTTCTGTGGCTTCAATTTGTTTAAAAAATATTGATAAGAAAATTAAAAAAAAATTATGTCTAATGTATTTGTATTGATTATTCTCAAATATGTCTCTCTAATTTTTTTTTTTATTTTATTTAAATGCCGACTAAGACCAGTCAGCCAAGAAAAAATTAAATTACAGATTAAAATTAAGAGTAATAATATTAATATTAAAAAAATAAAAAATTAAAAATATAATTAAAAATATAAAAAAAATAAGAAAAGAAGTGCATTCATGGTATTTTAATATATATTTGTTTTAGTTTTTAAAAGCTTTTCTTGTTAAAGATTCTTTGGTAGTTGTTCTACTTAAAGTTTAGTTAGTTTTTAAAAGTTTTTCTTTGTAAAGTTTGTTTTATTGCTGGTTGATTTAAGCTGTAATTGTGTAGAAATTTAGCGAATTCAGGCAACACTGGCTGTAAGTCGTTCGTGTGTAGAGCTTTAACTTCATTGATGAGTCTTGGCACTTCACACACACACACACACCCGCACTCACACACACACGCATACACGCATACACCACTTCATGCGATTGAAGTCCCCGCCCGCTCAACATCAGCCTAGTTGAGCTGCCTCTCGCTCTCAGCTACTCCCATGGCTACTTCAGTTGTTGTTGTTTCGCATTCATAAGCACTCGCTGGAGTGTAGACTAAATACATACATACAAACATGCATAACATCCCAGGCACACACACACACAGGCAGCGCACTCAATGAATCAACACACGCATTCAACGCATACCCACACCAATGCACAAAAATATCAATGAACTTTACACAAACTTATGAGCGTGTGCCTATGCGCACATGCAAGATTTCTGCTGCTCTTGTTGTGGGAGAGCGAGAGAGAAAAAAAGAGAGAAACATTCGTGTAGAGCGGAGCTCAAAATGCATGCCAGGCTGTTCAGCGAAATTATTTTAATAAAAATTAAATTAAATTCAATTAAATTCAATAAAAATTGCCACAAAAGCCTAAATAAATTTCTATTATTTTTATTTATTTTTTTCATTTATTTTATTGATGCAATTCAAAACACATGCTACAATTTTCTAGCGGGCACGCTCACCTTTTTGTATGAGCTCTCTCTCTCTGCTGCGCTCTCAGCGCTGTCTGTGTGTGGGTGCTGCCCGCTCACTTGTCGTCGCTGTTAAATCATACATACTTACATGCATACATACACTGCTATGTAAACTCTACAATAACTAATATTTAAAACTGTAATTTAAAACTGTAATAAACTGTAATATTAATTTATTAGTTTTGAGAAATATAATATATGAACAATTAACCTAACTTGATGCATTATCAATGCGCTTTTCAGCTGGCTTGTGGCTCTCGCAACAGCGCGAGAGAGCGAGAGCGGTGCATAGCAGCTTAACAGCCGCATAACAGGTTTCGCTTAACAGCGCTGGCAAGCAGACTGCAAACGGTTTTCGCATGTTAACTTTGGTTCATTCCTTCAGCGTAACTGAGGCTCGTCGCTTGTGGCGCGCACGTTGGCAAGTTTTTTCAGAGTTCGGTCGGTGCGCGTTTTTTAGGCTGTTTATTTCATTTCTCAACACCAACATACACACATACATAAACACCAACGAATACCAATACAAATACAAATACAGCGTTACGTACACGGTGTGATTTGGCGGGCTGGTGTGCGTGTGAATGTGAGCCTACAACAAAACAAAATAAAAAAGCAGAATTGAAGTGCGATACAAAAACACAGAGCGCAAGAGAAAAAAGAAGAAGTGAAGAGTAGAGAAAAAAACGGTGTACAACAAATTTGCTTCCACTAAGGCCAAATAAACAAATGCAATTTGAATTTAAATTTTGATAAACAAACGTAAACAGAATTTGGAAAATTCTGCAATAAAAAATAAAGTGAAATAAAGATTTCGTTTCGTTTGCTTTGCGTGCGCGTTTTTGTTGTTATTGCTGTTGTGTGAGTACGAAGCACAGCACAAAAAGGAAACCGAAACACGAGCAAAAAGTGAAGATGATGTAAACTTGTTGTTGTTGCAAAAGTTACACAAGAGCAAGAAGCAGAGAGCCAGAGAGCATCCTTTTTGTCTGCGAGAGCGTAATAAAGAGAAGAGAGAGCTTTTCAAAATGCCGGAAACCGAGTACGAATGCTGCACCAAAGAGTGGCTCCAATCGGAGCTGAGAACCAGCTACGACGCCAAGGAGCTGATCATCCTCGACTGCCGAGGCTCCCACGAGTTCAGCGAGTCGCACATCCGAAGTGCCGTTAACTTCAGCATACCGAGCATTATGCTCCGACGCCTCGCTGCCGGCAAGATCGATCTGGCCTCCACCATCAAGTCCCCCGAGCTGAAGGTGCGCATCCAGACCGGCTACAAGCTCAGCCTCTTCATACTCTACAACGATGTGGGCGTGGCCCAGCAGCAGCAGCCGCCCGCTCAGGATGTGGCAGGGGCTTTCGCCATGTTCGGCAACGGCAACGACGCCACGATCAACGTCCTCCATCGTCGGCTCAAGCAGGACGGATGTCGCGTCGTCTCCCTGCAAGGTAAGTGCAGAAATCTACCAATAAATAATGCTATATTCCAGAAAACACTATCTATCGCGCAAGTGTCGCCGACGAATTCTCCAATTCTGATCGATATAATAGATATTTTGGGGAAGAATTGAGCCATTTACGCGAGTCTTTTGTCAGTTTCGAAAAAGATTTTCCTAGACGTGTTTTGTGGAAGTGTCCTTTAAAAGTGTCGCTTAGGTGTCTAACAAAACTCTTGGTGGATTTTGTCCTTCTCTGCCAAATAAATATTAAAGTTGAGAGTTGCGCAGCAATTATCACTATAACTATCGCGAAAGTGTCGCATAGAAGTTACGCGAAAGGGTATCCCAAAAGTATCGCCACAATGTTGAAAAATATCGCTTCTCGTGCACACTCTGGTAAATACTTTATATAATACTTTATAGCTGAAATGTTGAAAGTCTCACGGAAGTTAGCCCCAGCAGTATCGCTGAAAAGTCCCCCAGAAGTCTTGCGAAAGTATCGTTTCTGACCTGCACTCTATCAAAAGTCTTTGTTCATTTTTGACTATTGCCTGCCTGAAAAGTTGAGAGTATCGCCAAAGTTACTTCCAGCAATATCGCGGAAGTCTCCCCTGAAAATATCGCTTCTCACGTGTATTTTGGCAAACGCCTTCTTAAATTTTAAATTGCCAGACAAGAAGTTATTAAAGCGACAAGCTATCGCATTGGTATCTGTGCTGAGAGCTTTAAACGTTGCTTCCCAGTCACTTCCTGGCGCTACGCGTTAGAAATATCGCCAAACTGTTAACGGGGAATACATAAACAAATGAGAAATACGAGAGAAATGCATAAATATTTATGAGGTATACAAAAACAATTGATACGCGTACCAAGAAGCTATTGAAAATGTTTCAGTTGCCGCATTTTTTAGCACGAATTTTGCAAACAAAACAAAAAGCTCATGCAACAACAAATCATAATAATAATAATACAAACATACAAACACACAAACACACAAACACACGCACATGGCATAGCCATAAATAAACATTTGCTCGGCATTATGTATTATTATTATAAAATGTTATTATTAGTCAAAACACACAGCGAAAGAAAATTCCTCTTCTCGTGTTTATAAATTATAGCACAACAAGCGAAATGCCCGTTCCCAGGCAGCGCTATTCAAGGGGTATACCGGGTATACAGGGCAGTTGGAACTCGTACGATTTCACTGATAAGCGCCGGTTTCTATGAATAGATTAAGACACATACGCACAAACATCAGTCAGACGGACGGACGGACGGACAGAGATCGGCTATAGTCAACAGACAAATATGTACTATAATAAAAATGCTCCTCAAATAGATTTCTAATTTCTATGTTTATTTTTTGCCAGAATATTTATATATTTGCGGCGTCTATAAATTAATTTGATGCTTTGAACTTGTTTGGGTGCCCAGGTTTTTTTCTCTCTCTAAATAGTATAGTGCTTGTTAGTGCAAATTATCGTTTTATAGTGTCTAAATTGTATTTTATAGGGTGTTTCTTCAGAAACGTGCTACGGAAGTTATTGTTTATAGTTGCTACTTTTTTTTCTGATATTTAAAGCACACAAATAAAGCATATAAAACTACTTTAAAAATCTAAATTGTGTAGAGTTAAAAGATATATAATTGAAATTATCTTTTTTTTGACCACATTTAATATACTTATTTGATATCCGACATAATCTTATCAGGAATCTTATGTGGAATTTCTTAAATTCTTAAATTCTCCTTCAGTTACAAAAAATATTAATAATTTTTATAATATTTGAAAGCTTAATTGTTGTATTTTACAGTCGTTGAAAAATATTTCTTTTCAATAAATTTGTTTCCCAATTTAGGCAGTTTGTGTATAAGGTTGGCTAAAGTAAAATAAAAAAATATAAAATAAAATGCTTACCATAAATTAATTTAATAAATTTACAGTTAGTTTGAATATTGTATATTGATATTATTTTTTGCTAATTATTTTATATATTTATTTAAAGCTATATTCTGTATACTATTATTTTAATTGCAAATGTAGCCTTATCTGGCAACGCTGCTCTGAATATAGCATTATTCAGCCGATTTTTTAATAACATTGGAGCTTAACAAATTGGGCTTAGTTCGATTTTATACCGTAGTTTCCCATATATTTACATTAATGGCAGATTCTTAAAGTTGTCTTGGCTTTTATGACTCAAAACCGCATAAGTCGCCTGAGGTTACACACAGATGCGCATATATGTATGTGTTTGTAATATAATACATATATATATATATGCATATATCTATTTGTATTCTGAGGGAATATATAATTATCTGACTAGTATTGTCGGCTGCTGTTGCTGTTGCTTTTGCTGCTCGTCAACCCGTCGACTCTGGCTTCATATTTATTTTTATCACTTCAATTTCCGTTCACTTACAAGCGCCCAAATCTATGTGTGTGTGTGTGTGTTTGCTGTGCTCCCCTTCCGTTTGGGGCTGTCGGTTGCCTCCTACTCCTCCGCCTGCCCCTGCGGCGGACAAAAAGCCTGTCGTAGCTGACGTACGCACGTTCCGTTTCATTCAGTGTGCTAATATCACAAATTGACAATGGGGCGTCAAGCAGGGCTCCCTTGCCCCCTCTCTGCCACTCTCCCTCCCCCTACCACTTTACTCCCCTCCACCAATGCCAAATTTTAGGCTTTGTTTACACATTTCATTTTGAAAATAGAATCTCAAAAGGGGTGCAAATTAGCCAGGCCTAATGTCGTCACTGCGACAACAATGACGTCAGGTCAGGACATTTCCCTCTCTTCCCCTCCCTCTCTATCTAGCCTCTCTCTGTCTCTATCTCTGTCTCTGTCTGAAAACTGCTGATCCTGGTGCTACCTGTGTGCACAGGTAATTAGCCAAGGGACAAGGGCATGTTTATGAGCTGGAAATTCCATTGGGACTCCCAGCCGGACAGCAATTTAGCGTGGAAATTCTGGCACCTTTTGCATTTGCCGCTCATAAAAACCGACACATTCTCAAGTGTTTTCCCATTGTTCTCTCTGGGTTTTTGCTTAATGAATTTTCCGCCTTTCTCCGTCTCTCACTGCATTCTTATGAATTGTTGCTTTACTTGTGAAATACGTTCACGCAGTTCATGTTAAACCCGATAAGGCCATATAGCGATTTCTATTGCAAAATTATGCCCGATTCTTCAATCGGCCCTAGCTTATCTTATCACCTTCGTCTGTTGCGCGGGGGAAGGGTGAGGGGAGTCGAACCCCTAGCTAGTTCACTGTATTCACATTCATTTGTGCATATTATCATTATTAACTTTATGGCCAAAAGTATCTAGAATTTAACCTTGATTTATCTGCAACTGTCTATAGCTGCTGTGATAATGAAACAAAGAATTTTCAGCGATCAATTCAAAGCGTGTCGTTATAATTAGTAGAGTTCAGCTAAAGAGAGCAATGCCAATCTGTAGAATGAAGTAGTAAACACGCTAATTGTGTTGAGAGATATTGAATGAATCGATGACTGGGATTACGCCAGGCAAAATTGATTCATTCTTTGATATAAGTAATGAATAAATAATATAAATATACTAAATTAATATAAATATAAATAAATATATTTAATTAAATATAAAATACTAGGGACTCCGTCCCAATGGGAGGTTAATTAATGTGAAACGCTTACTGTCTAACTAATGCTAGCCCAACTCTCGCTGACCAAACTATCGATGGCCGAACTCTCATTAGGCCAAACTCTTGCTGCCTAACTCTGGCTGGCCCAACTCTCGATAGCCGAAAGCCAGCGAGAGATGGCCCAACTCTCACATACTTAACTCTCGTTGGTCCAACTCTGACGGTTTCTTGTCATTTTTCTTCGCGTACCAAGGAATTCATGCAATTTCAACGCATGAACTTGACAGCTGCTTATCACAAAATCTATAAAAAGTTTTGTTGAATATTTTGCTGCGTTTGGAGCATTGGAAAGTCTAGTTGCCACTTGTTGTAATTAGCCAAAGTTTTAATCCTTTGCACACATACTACCTGTAATTCCCCTCTCAAAACTTTTAAGCTGTCACTAACAAGGACGAGAGGGAGAGACGAAGAAGAAAAAGCAGAAGGTTTATGCGGTGTGGCTAACGTTGGTAAACTGTTTGCCAAGTCCCCCTTGCCACACCCCCCACTTTTTCCTGTTATATAAACACACATATTATGGCAGGTCCCTGCAGCCCTGGTTTGACATTTCCCCTTTCAGCTCATGCCGCTAATTAACCTTGAAATTCAATCAAGTCGGCCAATTATGCGGTTCTTTACTGGCACAATGGCTCAGTGGAGAGAGAGAGAGAGGAGAGAGGCAGTTAAAGGGGAAGATAGGGAGAAAGGCAGATACGACATTGGCAGGATTTTATGGGGCGTTGGCGAGTTTATTAAAACAGGCGGATGCATTATGCATTAATGCTGCTGCTGCTGCGAAATGGAATTTAAATTAATGCCACTTTGTAGGCATTTCTCGGAATTAAAACAATTAAAATCGGGGGCAAGTGGCACAGTTAGATGCGACATGAAAGAGAGAACCCTAGAGCGAGTTAAGAGCAGAATTAATTGCATTTGTGCAACTGAAAATGCAGTCATATTTCAAATTATTGGATCTCTGTGGCCAAATCCGCTTGTATCCCGCCCGATCTGGCGGTTTTTTAAAGAGCATTACCTAACATTTGGAAATGTTGGTTTCAAAAATAATTCAGATTTTTTTCGGCTTTTTATTTAAATTTAATAGAATTCACATTAAAACCAGTAAGGACGCAGCAGATCTGTTGGTTGTAATCGACAGTAGATGACCCTGAATTTTGTGTTTTGATAATACAAACACAGTCGAGCAGTCGATTGTATGTTGCATATCTTCGCTGTTTCATATTCGATCTTTATGAAACTTGCAGCAACGTTGGAGAATGCCATAAGCAACGTTCATGCCATATTCAAATCAACACTGTAGTTTTAATATTATGGTTTAAGAATAGCTTAGCTGTTTTCTGGCCTTTAAAAAATATAGAGCTTTTTTTGTGTCCTGCCTGCCAAAAAAGCTTTTTCCTCAAGAAAACTGGCAACCTTGCAGTCAAGTTTCAAATCCTTTGATCGAACAACGTTTATAGGTCTGCTCCAAAGAGAGAGAAAGAGAGACAGAGAGAGAGAGGGAAAGGGAGAGAGCGCGCGCTCTTTGGCCCTAGAGTCAACGAACGATGCGTGTTGCGCTCGACGTGGAGTTCAAATTATAGACAGCAGCAGAACTCGTCTGCTTCTTTATTATGATTCTTTTTTCAGCTTCAGCATTTTATAGCCAGGCGGATACAAAGCTGCTCCACTGTTCAGACTAGTCTCTCCGATCTCCGCTCCCCTCTGTCTCTCCTCTCAGCTCTGTCTCTCTGTCTGTCTTCTCGTCTCGACTCGACTTCTCTGCAACGTCGACCCTTTTATAGAAATTGAACTCGGCTGCTGCGCATGCGTCGTCGACGTCGCAGTCGACGTTGACGTCGCCGTTGACGTTGACGTCGTTGTTGCCATAAAAAACAACTCTGTGGTATGCATTTCCACGCGTCGTCTCCAGCTTCAACTTGAGCTCCAACTTGATCTGGCTGTCGCTGTCCCTCTCGCACACTATCGCTCTCTCTGTCGCTGCATTCGCATATTCCCAGCTCTTCTCTACATATTTGTCGTCTTGTGGAGAGTTGTTTGCCTCATTTTGTTGCTTTAATTTTGTTTTTGGGCCTGAACAATTTTCACAAGTTTTCTACGCGCCTCGTTTTCTTTTTCACACACACACACACACACACACACAAACACACAACACACCTATAACAAACACACACACACACAACACGTGGCATCCACACTCACACATACAGACGCACAAACTTTTACGTTATGCTGTGTTTCCAAGGCCACAGCTCAGGCCTCATTACAATTTGATGATAATTCATCAGAAGAAGCTGCTGCTGCCTGCTCCCCTCCCTCTCCCCCTCTCGCGCTGTGCTTTTGACTAAAGCTTCTCCCTGATGCCCCTGCCCCCGCCCCCTGCTCGCCCTAAAGCTCCCACAACTGCCAACAGCAACTGGTCTGCCTTCACCGAAAATCAAAAAAGAAATAAACGAAAACTGCCACCGAAACAGAAACAGAAACAGCAACAGCAACACCAACAGAGACGCCTTTGGCTAAGCTCTCCGCCTCTGCCCCTGCCCCCGCCCCAGCCTCTTCTGCTGTTGCCGAATCTTGTGGCAGCAGCTGAGGCTGAAGCTGCGGCAGAGATTGCCCAAGTTTTGTTTTGTGCCTTATGCACAGTAGGCATAACATCAAAACCTACAACAAACAGACAAACGCAGAATTGATTTCAGCACACTGTGAAAACCAATCGGAAACGTTCCAGTCGGACGCAACAGACCAAGCAGACCCTGCAGTTTTATTTTGCATCAGCTTGGAACCAAAATTACTTTATTTATTTGTTTTTATTGAAGAATTGAACTCTAGATCACAATGTGGTAAGGCAAAGCCATTGAGGCTTTCGGGCTGATTTGTTACCTTTACATTAAATATACTTTTGGGATATGATTTTAATAATACTCAGCTCATAGGCTAACTTACTAATAATCTTGGTCTAATAGAATTTTACTGGGTTTTCCGAATGCATTTTCTTTTTATTTAATTTAATATTCAATTTTTTACTTCTTATCTCCAGATAGTCTTTAAATTGTAATATAATTTCATTCTTTAAAATAAATTTCATACTTTGAACTTAAAGACAGATTTAGACATACATAGATAGGACAAAAAGAAATATACTCCACAAACTTAATAGACCCGTAAGTGCATTTTGGAAGTGTGGGATCTAAAAATATTAGCTTTAGCAATAGGATGCAAATTAACATAAAATGTGACTTGACTTCTTCGCTTTTCACTCGAATTCAAGCTTAATCATCACACTGTGCAGCGAGCGTTATGTTTTTTGTGGTTTTTATTTTCGTGGGTTTTCTGTTGACACCAAACAACAAAACTGCCCACATGCAAAGTGGACATGAATGTGTCCAGACGCGAACGGACGGACAGACGGACGGACAGTCGGACGGACAGAGAGACATCTGTACGTTGGCGTCTTATAAAGCAATCATTGGGCACAGCTGAAACGGAACAGTTGGTCGAATTAGACGCTCAGCCTACGACCGAAATAAAAAACTAACAACAAGTGAAGAGAGAGAGAGAGGGACTGAAAGAGAGAGAGAGAGAGGCAAAGAGTTGTTGCTCTTATCGTAGTTGTTGTTGTTATTGTTGAGAGTGTATTTGGGTCAAAGTTTGTGTGGGTTTTAATTAAGCAGCGCCACCTAGCGGCCAGACCCACACTCAACAGCCCCCTGAGATTGACCAACACACACACACATATTAGTGTTGGCAAAACTTTGATTGTGGGCAATACCGATAATTTAGATTAAAACATTTAAAAAAATATTTAGCATATCATTCAAAAATCTTTTTTTTGCAAATCAAGAGATGAAAACTTTTCTTTAATCAGCAAAAAATTTAAGGTTGAATTATTGATCCTTTGAACTGCGATTTTCAACGTTTACTAAATCCGACAATACAATAAAAATAAATAATAATAATTATAATTGAAAAATTAAAGAAAAAAAAAGCGTCAAAATCCTAAACATAGAGAGAAAAGAGAAGACAAGACTGACGCTAGAAAGCCTACGCATACAAGAAAAGGGAAATAGAACTGTTAACCACAAAGAAGACATAGACAAGACAAACTTAATTTACGCGGCAACAATCACAGTAGAGAAAAGAAAGTAAACAGAGCAACACTGACGATGGACAAAAATAGTTATATCAACCATATAATTATTAAATACAACTTGACGACTTTTAACATTTAATTATTAAGGAAAAACTGTATGTATTATATGTTTTAAAAATTGTTTGTATCTATTTGTGTGCTAATTTTGTTAATTTAATAAAAAACAGACTCCCTGAAGAAGGCATAAAATATGCCGAAACGCGTAGGAGGATAATGTAAGATTAAAACAAAAGATTTTTTCTTGCTAGAGGACACAACGGCCTGAATAACCCACCCAGAGGGAAACAACAACGAAAAATAAATTAGTTTAACAAGAGATATTAAATAAATAAAACAAAAATTAAAAATAAGTTAACTAATTAATTTAACAAAAAATAAATAACAGTGTAATAAATACCTATTTATAAAATATATCTTCCTCTTGAACCAACTCTTGAATCAATATTAGGTTTTCGACAGTCAAAATAAGTTGCTTCTATTGATCGTTTGTAAGCCAACGTAATCGATGCCTATCGATAACATCGACAGTGCTCTCGATTGTCTTGCCAATACACTGCTCTGTCTATTTGCATGCACATATTTGCACAAAAAGGCGGGAAGACGAGAGGGAAATTGACTTCCGGTCAGAAGAAGGGGGCGTTCTTAGGCTCTGCATGCCTCTGACTTCAGCGGAAGTTTCCAGTTGTTGTTGCTGTTGCTGTTGCACATAAACATAAACAGCGAAACGCAGCAAAAGACAAAGAGACGAAGCAGAAGGCAGAAGAAAGAAGGCAGGAGAATCAGTAGCGCGCATTGCAAAATATGTGTAGAAACGATGACGACTTTCCTGCGGCTCCCTGCTCTCCCCTCTCCCTTTCCACCACTCTCTACACACTCTACAACTGGCCTGCCTTGGCGGGGGAGCTGAGCGAACGCATAAATTGTTGTATTCTTGGAATTAGCAAACAAAGTAAAGAAAAAACGAAAAAAAAAATCACATACAGAAGGCAAAGAAAACACAAAAAAAGCAACAGACAGCGATTGAAATTGCGAGAAAAAAGGAGCCAAAGAAGCAACGACAACAACAACAAAATGAAATGGAGCTGCAGCTACTGTGCTGCTTGTTGTTGTTGTTGTTCTTCCCCCTCTTCTGCTCAGTCGCTGTCGCTGTCGACGCTGACGTTGACGCGTTGCGCGCTTGCATGCATAAATCTACAGTAATAGCAACAACAACAACAAGCATAACGAACGAACGCATTTCATCAAAGCGCAAATTAGCAGCGGATTCCAAACGAGAGACACGCGGCAGCAACAACAACAGCAGCAGACAGGAGAGAGAAGAGAGCAGAGAAGAAAAGCAATGCAAAGAGCGAAGACTGTTGGAGCAGAGAGCGTGGGGGCAGAGAGAGAGAGAGAGAGAGAGAGAGCTGCAGTCGCAACAATGATGCTGTCTGTTAGTGTGTGTGAGTGTCATGCTTGTGTGTGTGAGAGCGGTTCGTGTCACGGCTTAAGCAGGGCGCATTAAGTGCAGCTTGTTATATGAATGAACAAATAGAGCGAGATCGAAACAATAGAGTGGGAAAGTAGTATGCAATGAAATATGAAATTAAATACAAAATTAAATAAATAAAATATAAATATGAAGTAAATAAACTATTAAATACATATGTAAAAATATATTAAACAAAATATAATAAAATATTTAATATAAATTAAAAAATATGCAATATGAAATATACCGTATATTTATTAAATATGCCATATAATATAAACAACAATATACAAAATAATATATATTATGAAATTAAATAAAATACAATATATCATACTATATGCAAATAAACAAAATGGAGCGATGTTTAATAATAAAATATAGCATATAAAACATTATTTTCAAAAACCATAAAAAAAAACTAAAAAATTTAATACAAAATATGATATAAAATATAATATAAAATATATTTTAAAACTTTATAGTTTAAAACTTCTCAAAAACGTTGCTTAAATTTGCCCTATTGTATGCAGCAAAAAATAAAATTGTCTATGGTATTTCTCATTATATAAAAAATATTAATAATATAAAATATTAAATTTAATGCAAAAATATCTTATAAAGTCGAACACAAAATAAAATACAATATATTGTATAAAATTTAATATGAAATGTTGGGAAAAATATATAATCTATTCTATTAAATTCTGCTTAAATTTGCCTTTTGTGTTTAGCAAAAAAATGGAATGTTGTATGATTTTTCTTTGATGCTATTTGAATTTTGTTTGATTTGAAGTATTCCCAGAGCGCATCGCATAGTCATTTTAATATCAACATCACACATTCCTTCGCTGAATTGCTTCCCGCTGTTGCCGTTTCCGCTGCTGTATTTGCCTTTCGCATATCAATACACACACACGCACCGAGAGATATGCTATACTTCCCATTCCCTACCTCCCTCCCTCCCCCGTTCCCTGTCTCCCTCTCTTTGCTCTGCTGGCAATGATATTGCCTTGTCCCCCTGGACAGTTGCCATCCTGTTACGCTGCCCGCTGTGCGCTTTGCTGGGCTTTATTTGTGTGTTTTGCAACACTAAACACGCTCAAAAGTGTTCAGCAACGAAGAAAACAAAGTAAAGATTAAGTTTTTAAAGTATTTCCAAACTTTGAAGTTGCGAGAATTTGTGCTTTAAGCTGTTTGTATTTTATTTTATTTATTTTTTTCAAATTTATTTTTTTGATTGTCTTTTATGTTTGGTCTTAGCTTTTGGTGCAGCTCCTTTTTGTTGCAGATTCGTTGTAGGTTTTGCTGATGTTTCTCCGTATGCAATATTTATAAATGCCATCTTCGCTTGACTGCCGTCCCTGGCCTTGCCTCTCCGCCATCTTTCCCCCTGTTTCCCCCCATTTCATTTCGAAATGAAATTCTGAGCACGTTGCTCAATGGCGGCGCATTCGGCTGGAATTGCGCAGACTTTTGCTACTGTATGATGCCAATATGCTTGTTGTTGCTGCTCTTTGGCCCTTTTGTTATGCATTGACCAGGGAATTGTATAAGCTATACCCTCTATTTAATTCCACAAAGGGTATGCAAGTAGTGAGAAACATATACATAGATGTTTAGACTAGCTTTAAGCTTGAACTTTATTTCAGTCGGCTTAAAGAAATGCGTGCTTTACAGGGTAGCTGCTAGTCTATCAATCCAACTAACTGTTATCAGAATCTATAAAAAAGTGTGTTTTATAGGATAGCTGTTAGTCTATCAATGATACTAATTGTTGTCAATATCTTTTTCATGCATAAATATGAATAAATTTGACTTACATTGAACTTTGTTTCAATATTCTCAAAGAAAAGTTTAGTTTTACAGGGTAGCTGCTAGTCCATCAATGTATTGGCTTGTTGGCAGTATCTTTTTCATGCATAGCTGGCGCGTGGGGCTCTCTGCAGCGGAAATGCCCGAGTGGAGTGTGCACTTCGCACAGAAAATCAATAAATTTCAAATAAAATGCGACTCCAAATCTCTCTCTCTCTCTCTCTTTATCTCTCGTTCTCTCTTTCTCTCGAGCTGCACTTGTTGCGTGCCCTGAACAGAGACAGAGACAGCAGGCGAGAGGGAGAGAGAGATAGCGAGAGCTAATCCATCTGCAATTACTGGCAGCAACAGGAAGCTGCACATTAAACTTGACCCCATTTGCAAAAATCCCTCACTCGCTGCCGCCGCCCTCTCGCTGCCAAAAACACTCGCTGCCATGGATACAGAGATACAAATTTACTGCTGTAGATAAATTTTACAGTTACAGATACAGATGCAAAGTAATAACAGCAAAACTCTCTGTCTCTCTCTCGAACAAATTTTCAATTATCCGGGCAATAAGTTCGTTCTCTCCGCTTTTCCTTCCCTCCCCTGTCCTTTTGCCACTCGCTATTTTCGGCATTCATGTACAGCGTTGCCAAATTTCATGCAATTACAAAATTATACATAATTAATTTACAAGCAAGCTCTTCTAGCCAAAAAGGTCTCGCAGGATGACACAACTAATGCCTTGGCTCCGTTTTATTTATAGCCGGCCCCAAAATATATTAAAGGGGCATCCTAGAACCCAGCCTAGCTTGGTTGCGGGAGGGGGAAGGTGGGCTAAATAGATGCTTTTGCTTATTTACATTTTGATTGATTGGCTTACGCAGTTTGACATTTTGCCAGGACGGCAGCAACCGCAAACAGCAGCCGACGAGCAAACCCAAAATATATTTATTCTCAGAATGCCAAAAGCATTCTGAAAAAACAACATAAATACCCTATACCATGGCTCTAACCGGATTTAGATGCGAACGAAAAGTAAAAACAATAAAAACAACATATCAGTCATTAGTCTAAACATCGTTTTGACCCTGTTTATGGCTTAAAATTTATTTCGACTGCTTTAATTGTTTGGCTACAAAATAAGTTACTTCTTATATGCCAAGTCTGCATATATAACCTGTCGATGCTTATTTATTTGTTAATAATACTGCCTAATAGTATATAATAGTTTGATTTCCTTTGGCTTTTGACTCGTCTTCGAAGATAATTCGAGGTTAATTTTAAATACACGTGAATGGGTTTGCGTGAAAATCAGTTGGCTTGTTTCGATTACAAATATCTTAAGCTTCTTTTTAGGAAACAAACTTGTCCCAAGCTTTACTTAAGCTAAATATAAAGGAAACTTTTTGACCCACTCAACTCTACGCTCTTTTACTTGCCTTACTCGTTCGTTAACTTGCCTACTCGTTCAAGCGTTAGTTCGTCCCTTTCGATGCTTATACTCGACTCACTCGTTAAGTTTACTCGTCTCCATCTCTACTTAATTTTGTTACAGTTATTGCTTTTACAGACCTAACACTCGTTACACTCGTTAATTTACCTCGTTATTGAATACATATATTACAATTAAAGAGTAAGTTCGTCCTCACTACTTCCTTAAGTTCCTATTCTATGTTTTTACTTATCCTACTCGTTACTTGCGCTGGTATAGCACTTGTTGTACTCGTTACTTTAACTTAATGCACACGTTACTTCAATTTAAGTTGCAAATAGCGTGTGTGTGCCATTCGTTACTTTAAATGGACTCATTCGTTGTTCCACTCGTTCATTCAGAGTATTGTTATGGCATGTGCAACGATATAGAACAGTTCTCCAACTACTTGCCCACTTGAGCATGAGCTCAGCCCACTCGCTTATTGGCTGACTGAGCGCCCGAGCAATTGATGAACTGATGTACTGATGTGGCTGCTAAGTAGCCGTAGCCTATGACAATGCGGACGTCAGATGCAGCAATCAAATACGCAGTTAAATAGAAACAACAGTGAAACAATGTCATACGTCCGCTTACTGTCATCTCCATGGTGCCCCGCCTCCTCCCGCTCCCCACTCCCACACTTTCCCTCGCCCCGCTCCCCACACTCTTTCGATGTTACTGTGTGCAAATTGCATCAAATTAACTCGAAATGTGGCTAACGAATTCAATTGAATGCATGAATGGAATGAAATGGAAATGGAAATGAAAACGGAATGGGAAAACTTGGCGCGGGCTTTGACTTTATGCTAGTTTTTTTTCATTTCAATTTCGTATTTCTCTTTGTATTTTTTACAACATTTTATTCTGCAGTTGCGTGTGAATGCAAAAATTGCCGCTGAACAAATAGTTTGCGTGCACTGAGAGAAATATCTAGAATTTTTACACTTGAAACAAAAATTCAATGGGTCAGATGCAAGATCTAAATTGTTTAAATATTCTTAATTACATTTTTATAAACTTCAAATTAATTTAATCTTAATATAATCTTTATTTTCACTTTTGTTTTTGTCTTAATTTAGTTAAATTTAATCTAAGTTTACTTCCAATTATAATGCGAATTCTAAAACAAAATCAAATTCATTTAAGAACTTTATTTTGTAGAATTTATTGTGTTTTATTTTTTTAAGTGTATGTTGAGCTCTCTGCACATCGTGCTCTGTACTCAATGTATCCCGTGTTGCTTTTTGCCTTTTTGCTTACTTTCTTTTACTCTATGCTGCGCATAGTTTTTTCTTTTCCCACTTGCTTTTGGCGCATTCATTCATAAAATAACATTTTAGTCGTCGTCGCTTGCTTGCGAGGCCAAAAGCCAGCCAAGCTCAACTCTCTTTCAATTTGAGTAATTACGTATGTGTGTGTGTGGGTGGGTGTGGAGAGTGCCTGTATGTGTGTGTGTGTGTGTGTGTATAACAGGTATACACGCCCAAAGAGCGCAACAACAACTGCAGCAGCAGCGGCTGAGCGCCGGTTCTGCTCAGTGTTGCCAGATTTAAATAAAATATCTTTAAAAAATATTTGAAAATAAATAATTAAATTTACATCAATATAGAATATTAAAATTAAATATAAATTATTTAAAATAAATATAAATAATAATAAATTAAATAATAATATATAATAAATTTATGATAAGCATAATTACAATTCTGAAATGAGCTGAATTGGCAACGCTGGTTCTGGTCCATGCTAAATCATAGATGAGAGGCTCAGCCTCTCAGCTGCTGCTCTCTTCTCCTCTCTTCTACACTCTCTTATGCTCTGCCGCCTGCTCTCCATCGAATATGCGCTGAGCGCGGGCGTTGGTTTAGTTAGAATTTGTTTTTGGTTTTATTTTGTTTTTTGTTGTTGTTTGCTCATTTTTGGCATTATGAATGTAGGTGCTCTTGCTTCCCTCTCGCTCACTCTCCACTGTTGTTGTTGTAGTTGTTAGGCGTGGGCGTTGATGTTGTTGTTGCTGCTGCTGCTGCTGTAACGGCGTTACGTCAAGTGCTTAAGCGCTGGCACAGTGGAATGAGTTGAGCATATTTTGCTTATAAATATGAATTAATGAGCATGGCAGCAAGATAAGGCTTGTCGTAATATTATCGATTTCAATCGAGAGATGTTTTATTAAATTAGCAAAACAAGTTAGATACATTTATCTTATCGCAAATTACGCGATTTACGTCAATTATAGAGCGCTTTGATGAATAAATCAATAAAACAGCTATGGTATAAAAATGTAGCATGTAAAAGCTATTATTTAATATGATATTAAATAGCTGTATATTATATACAAACGCTTCAATTAATTCAAAACAAATTTACCTGCACTTTAACACAAATTTTCCCAATTTTCACGTAAATCGCATGCGTTTATTATTAGAAACAATCGTAAGCCCCCACTGGCATCCCTGGCATGCATATTTAAAGTATTAAGTCTTGCATGCGAGCAGATGCCACGAATTCCGTACGTAAATTCAAATTTCAAATGGCATTCCTCAATAGTACAATAGCGCTACCTATCTACATACCCATGCCCATTGTGCCCGAACGTGTTTTGGCCTCATTCATGTATTTGGTTTGTTTGTCATAAGGATTTCGTGTGGCATCCATCAGGCATAACGTCTGGCGTTCGGCGTTCTGTGTGGAGCGAGGGAAATCAATATTACGCATACGCCATGTGTGGCCATTGCGGCGTGTCGTTTATTCTTTCTGCTTCTGAAATTGAAAGCACGCTTCCGCCCATTGCCTCCCTCCTGCGCACTCCTACTCCGCCCCTGCTCTACAAATGCAGCGAGCCATGTGTTGCACAATGCCAGCGACATGTGTACTATAAATATATAGAAATATATGCATAGATATATACTTATACTGATGTGGCTGTATGTATAATGAGTATATAGCACAGACGCGCCATGAATGAAAGGCAGACAGCGACGATGAGCATATCGCCTGCAGTTCAATGCTATTTGTCAATGAGTCACAAAATGCTCTGCGAGTGCCGGCAGCTGTGGGGTATGCCTGACTACCGGGCAGCTGTACTTCAAAAGAGCAAAGGAAAACCGAGTGATACACAAGAGTGATAAACAGCTTAAAAGCAGTAAGAGCTGAGCAGATCAGTCGGACGGAAAGCTAAAGTCGAACGTAACCGACAGTAGGAGATGCTACAATTTGTCTGTTGCATATCTTTGCTGTTTCTTATACGACATTTCTCCTTTGCATTAACCCAATATACCCTTTTATACCTTTTTAAAGTAGAGAGACTATTTAGAACAGCTGTCTTCGGTTTTTACAAAACTGACATACCCCTTTTTCGGTACACATTTCTATGGGCTGCACTGGCTGACAAATTCCCCAAGCCCCAGCGCTAATCGAAAGAGCGTATGCACATGAGTCTGAGTTTGTAGTCTCTGTATTATGCATTACGAAAGGAACACACAGACACTCGCATAAAAAGCGAAAAGTGTAATAAAAAAAGCCATTCGAACCCGACATGGCCCCATTTTGTTTACATTTCCACACACACGCCCCAAATTTTCCAGTGTTGCCTTCGCTTATTTTTGGAGAAACATTTTTTACTTTTTTTACTAGGCATAAACAAACTGCAGAAGGAAAAACTTGGGGCAGAAATAAACTGTAGGAAAATATGTTAAACGCGAAAAGCAGGCAGAAATAAGAGAAGGAAAAATATTAATGACTGCCACTTCCGCCTTTGATGAGAATTTATTTTAATGCATCAGCCGCAACAACAACGACTTGAGTTTTGCTTTGCTTTTCTTCCATGCTCTTGGAGTGTGTTTTTTTTTTTGCATTTTCATTTTCACTCCACTTGATTTTCCCTGTGGTCATTATGGGAAATTAATTTCTTAAGAAATTGCCATCGCCCACAAAGCCAACGGCGAACCAATTGACATTTAAAACAGTCGTGTAAGCAACGGCAAGTTGATTGATTACAGCATGATTGATTGATTTATAAAGATGCCCATGCAAAGTGCCAACCTCACACACCGCATTTCATGGCTTGACTTTATTTAAAACTTAACACTTGGTCTGGGCAATGTGGGCAAACAGCCGAAAGAGGTTTTCCAATTTAATGCAATATTTAAATTAATTATTTACATACAAAACTTGTGAAGCATATTACAGCATATTGAATTCTGGAAAGCCATTTTCCTAATTAATAAAATACTTAAGCCTTAAGCAACTGAACTGCTTATTCCCAAAAATAGCAAATTACTTCTTAAATAACTTGAGCATATATTTGTCGATCTTACTGCAATTTACAGCATCGTTGTACTATCTAATACACAACGTAAATATCAAATACCAAAGTTGTAGTTTTTAAATTACGGTGTTTAGGGATTTTTGTGATTCGCGGCAGAACGGGTTCAGCTATTTAAGAACTAAGATAAACTTAAATTGCGGTTAATATAGTAGAAATGAAATACCAA
This sequence comes from Hypselothyrea guttata, assembly GCA_035045125.1. Classification (NCBI taxonomy): domain Eukaryota; kingdom Metazoa; phylum Arthropoda; class Insecta; order Diptera; family Drosophilidae; genus Hypselothyrea; species Hypselothyrea guttata. The sequence continues at coordinate 32,291 of JAWNNJ010001016.1, forward strand.
ATATAATGCCTGTAACTCTTGTAGATCTCAAGATCTTAAAGTTTATATGCTGGAAAGAAATGGACAGAAGACGCCTTGATTGCTCTGTCCATTACAATAAATTCTTTCACTCACATTTCCCATTCGCTCAAACCTAATAGACCATTCACATTTCTATCTGTTAACGTTTAGTGCAGTATAATCATTCATATACTCAGATATCGTCTATACATATGTATGTGGTTATCATTTGTATAGCACTTCTACTCGCCCACCCTCGTCGGCTATATACACAAACGTGTGTACATATAAGTCTAAGCCATATAAGTCTATTGCCCACCTCTGTATGCTGATAGATATGTCTGTCAGTATCTGTAGTGTCTATAGTATCTAAACATGCACGGTTCTCCATTCTATATTCTCCATTCTCGGTTTTCCGTTCTCCATTCTCGGTTCTCGGTTCTCGGTTCTCCATTCTCGATTGTCGCGTTTCGCAGTGTATTGTTTCATTGATGAGTTCACACAATAAAAAAACAATAGCAACAACAATAGCGCGAGTCACACTGCCGCACAGTGGAAACGACCTTCAAAACGTGAAAAATGTAAACTTGAACACGAAAAACAAAAAACAAAAAAACGACACTAAATAAATAAGCGAGCAGAGCGCGAAACTACTTAAAACCCATACATATTGCCTATTTATTGTCATTTCTATTGTTAGGGGGAACGTTTAAAACCGGATTTAAACTCACCTGAGCTTACAACTCCCAAGGAATCCAACAGGGGCGAAGTGAAGCGGGGTATTTTTTTTATTTTTTATTTTTGCTTTATTTTATTATTATTTTTGGCAGCGCCCACGGGATGTGCTTGTCATGCTAAGCACAAAATTTGGATTATTTATTTATTAAGGCAATAACCAAAAAAATCACCAAAAGCAAACCGAAAACTCGATTCGACTCACTGCTGAAATAACATTATAAATAATACATGCAAGTTCTTACAACTGACAAAAAAAAACAAAAACACTAACAAAAAATGAAGCATTTGTTGTTGCTCTTTTAGTATTATTATTATTTAAAAGGGGGGCCTTTTCCATTCATTGTTTTCGCCTGGTCCCACTGAATTGCCGTGTGCGCTGTTGCCGTTTATTTGTTTGTTTGTTTATCATTTTTTATCGCTTTTATTTCATTTAAGTTTTTCTCTTTTTACACTTTATTTTATAATTTTTTACATTTCGCTGCTGTTGCTGCTGCTTATCTGCCGCGCCTGTTTGTCTGTCTGTCTGTCCGTCAGCCTTTCGTTCTATGTGTGTGTTGGAAAACAAATGTACACTGAGCAAAATTACATGTATTAGAAATGTATAGCTGCTGGGATAGCCAGTTTAAGGTTAAATGGGCCGAACTCTTGCTGGCCCAACTCTCGCTGAGCGAACTCTCGCCGTCCAAACACTTGCTGGCCCAACTCTCGCCAACCCAACTTCCGCTTGCGCAACTCTCTCGTTGATGCTACTCTTGTTGCCCTAATTCTTGCTGGCCCAACTCTCAATGGGACAACTCTCGTAAATTATAATAATTTAAATAAATAATAATATTAATTAATAAAATTATAAATGATTTGTTCCGAAAGCAAAATGCCCCTTAGCTGATTGCACAGGGTATAGAAACGTGAGTTAAGTAACTTTTAGCTAACATTTGCTGTTGCTTTAACTTGAGATATAGCCACACACACACACTGATACTCACACACACACATGCAGCCTAGCTATATTCATTCACATTTGCCTAGTTATGACTCCCAATGGCCCCGCCCCCTGCGTCAGCTTGCCTCCCCCGCCGTGGCCCAACGGAAATGACGTAGGCTCACAGTTGTCGCGTAAACAGTTAGACAGGCGGTCGACTCGGCTTCAGTTTGGGAGAGGGGTTAGCTTTCGGGCCACCCGTATAGGAAATAAGCGTGCACATATAGCACACACATTATGCACGTGTGTGTGTGTGTGTGTGTGTTTATGTGTATACATATATTTATGTGCCTCGGCTTAGCTTAATTAATTTGCCTCGCATTTTGGACTCGCAATTGGTTTTTGCGGTCCGGCATCGCCCACATCCCTCCTCCCTCCTCCCGCTGCCCACTTCCCCCTTCCCCCTTCCCTCTTGCCACATCCTAAGGCCCCCCTACATATGACGCACACACACTGCAGTTTGCCCTTTTTCTGGTTTTGGTTGCTGTTTTCTATTGGCATGCCCAGTTGGTGTAGCATAACGCCGGACACGTACCACGTATAGACTAGAGACTACGTCCGTTTCGACTCTCATGGAGTTCAAATAACAGGAAACGCAGCACGCGCAAAAATAGTCAAACAATAATATAGACAAAGGCAGAAAGGGCAGAGCCAACCAGGGGGGCAGCGGGGGAGCCAATTGAAAACCAAATAAATTTCTATTTTTATACAAACATTTGCCATTGTCAGCAATCGCATGAAATGCCGAAGTGCCTGCTTCCGCTATAAGAAATATTTATAGCAAATATGGAAATATCGCAAAGATGACAAAGAGCCAACGAAAGTTGAGAGCAAACTCTTGAACTTATAAAAAAGTACTATATCATTTCTAAATTACATTTAATTTTATTCCAATTTTAATATCGCTTCTCCTCTGTTTGCTGGCCCTTGACAATAAATTAAAGAAATTCGAGAGTATAGAAAATGTATCTTTTTCATACAGAAAGTATATTATTTATTTTGAAAATTAATATTAATTAAATATAATTTTCAAATGATTAATTTTCCCCATTTTATAATTAAACAAATGGAATTATTTTCTTTTAAAAATGATTTATAGTATAGTTATAAGCGTAGGTATTTAAACAAATTATTTAAAATTTGTTTTCTAAATATTTGACCATTTTCTGTCTGAATTAAATAATACATTTAATTTATATACAAAAATTTTATTTCTATGCCAAGTATACTTAATTGCAGATGAATATTAAATTAATTGAATATTCTAGTTAATAGTTTGCACGTTTAATGGATAAATTAAATTAAATAAATAAGTTTGGTTTTATTTAAATATTATGAATATTATATTTTTAATTAGTTTTCCCAATTTAATGTCTGTATTTATTAATAATTAAATAAATTTCAGTCAAAAATAGCACTACCAAAATTATATTTATTTCCCAAATTAATATTAAATTAGTTATTATTTCAAATTACTGTCTGTCTTTAATTTGACAAATTAATATTAAATTGGGTATTATTTCAAATTAATATATTCCTCATTTGCTGTCTGCATTTTATAAATAAATCTCTGCTGTGCCCACTTTTTTGCACAAATTTGCGGGCTCTTTTGCCTGTATTTATTCATAATTGATAGCTTGACCTTATCAACGCTTCAATCTGTGTCTAAACTTAGTCTTGTCCAATCGATTATGTGTCTCAAATATCAACAAAATTTCAATTAAACTGGCCAAACAAGAGCGCTGCAGGGGCAAGGGGGCCAAGGCATGTTCCACCTGTAACAGCCTTCAATTTGCAACGGAAATTGCCATCAAATGCAGTTTAGCCCCTATGGCCCCTAGGCTGTTTGGATGCTAGGAGCTGCAAGTGGAAGTTTCGGGGGCGTTGAATGCAAATAGCAACACTTCCGTTGCCCAGACACTTCGCTCCTCTTGCCACGCAAGTTGCAAGCTGCTCTTGGAGCAACTTCTTGGCATATCACGCATACAACCCGTTGTGCCGAGCTTCTCTCGCTTGCGCTTCTCAGTTTGCGCGCTCAATTTGAAAATGCGGAATCGCATTTATTATGCGCCAAGTAGAGGAAATTGTAAGCTTCCGCTTTGTATTATGACAATTCTCAACTAGAGAGCCGACGTCAACCTAATGCTATTTTGCGTGTCGGCTTCAATATAGCTATAGCTATAGCTATAGCTATCGGTATAGTTATAGTTATAGAAATAGCATTTCCGTTTTTACCATTTTATTTTGCCATTTTTCGCTCGTCTCGTATGGCAGCCACTTCCGCTTCTAATTGAAGAAAGAAAAAAACGCTGCTTAGTTTTTCTTCTTTCGCTCTTTCTCCCTTGCTTTCTTTCTTTCGCTCTGCTGTTTTTTCTGTTTTATGAATGAGCCCATGCTAAAGAATTTCACGCACGCTTCAGCTGCGCAGGGGAGTGGCAAGTGGGGTATGCCAGACTAGGTGTTGTCTTACCTTGCCCATAGAGCCAAAGGCCACACTTGGCTAAGCATAACGAAACATTTTCCAACCATAAAACTAAAAAAGCAGCTAAAACAAAACATCGCTTTTAAAGTATCCGTATCTCTATCTGTATCTATTTCCCCATGCATGTATCTATGACAATCCGTAACTAAAACCCCTCCACACTCTATATCAATTGCAGATGGCTTCTCCAGCTTTCGTCAGGCGTTTCCGGAATGGTGCGAGGATGACAACCAGGCGCACAGCAAAGAAATGGAATCTAGTCGCAATGCACAGGCCGATCAATTAATGGGTCTTAGGTAAGTAAACCAAAAAGGTTAAATAGAATAAACTCCGAGAAAAAAATATAATAAAATAACTATAAATTAATTGAATACAAAAATTAAATTATGGAAAAGAAAAGAAAATAATTAAAAATAAAATAATAAAACTAGGCCAGCGAGAGTTGGGCCAGCAAGAGCGAACATTTGATTTAAAGCTTTTGCTAGTAGCTTTAAAATATCTTAATTTTTTAAGTATTAATAGATATAGAACAAATAAACAAATTTAATGAATAAGAGCATTAAGCTTAAAGCATTTCTAAAGTCCAAAATAAACTTAGGTGTTAAGTTGATTACAGATTAGACAAAAAGTTTAGATAATTACTAAGAAAAATAATAGAAGCGCAATAGATAAAATTCTGGTGAATGGCATGAATAAAAGCAAACAAAATAAAACCTAAATCTCAAAGGTGTGAATGGAATGATAATATAGCCATTTTTGGATGTATAAAAAAGCTTCATGAAATTTGCACATAGCCAAAAACTTGAGAAAAAGCTTCAAAAATATAAAATGCGAAACTAGAACAAAGGCAGAGAGATATAGAGTTGCCAGACAGTTCAAAAAGCGGAAGTTAAATTAGCTGCAGCAAATTTGAAATATTCAAATTACGCGTAGTTGTAATGGAATTTGACCCAGTTTAAAACGCACATGTGTAAACAAAATATAGCTAAATTTAGCCATCAATTTTTGTAATACTCATAATGAGTTTAGTTTTGATTTTTTCGTTTGTTTTTTAATCGATTACAGATCGTTACGCATTTCCACGCCACATTCCGATTCGGCGTGCAGCAGTTCGGCCGAATCCTCGGACTGCGAGAGCACCACACACCATCATCATCATCACCATCACCATCATCATCATCACAGCTTCAACGAGGCACCCGTTGAGATAATTCCCGGATTATTCCTAGGCAATGCCTCGCACAGCTGCGACTCGAATGCATTGCAGAAGTACAACATAAAGGTAAGAGAAATATCATTGAATTTGATGAGGAATTATAAAAATAATTATTAAATTAATTGAAGTTATAAATTAAACATTACATCATTTATTAATTGTTTGTTTTCTATCTCTTCTAGTACGTGCTGAATGTGACACCCGATTTGCCGAATGAGTTTGAAAAACTTGGTATTATTAAGTATCTGCAGATCCCCATTACCGATCATTATTCCCAGGATCTGGCCATGCATTTCCCAGCTGCCATACGTTTTATAGGTGTGTATAAACTTTAGATATGCATTTATACAGGGTGCGCCATCTCTTATGTCGATATGCAATTATGGAATAACTTTAAATTTATAGAATCGTGATTTACGCGATTTCTTTCCAAAAATATCACTATATTACCTTAGGAAAAATTAGAGAAAAATCCATTAAATGATAAATATCATTGTGTCCCATAATACATAGTAACTACTTGATTGATATTATTTGCAAAATTATTTTCAATTATTACTAACAGCAAACCATAAAAAAATTAAATTAAATTATTTTATATATTTATATATAAACCGTAATCATATCGGTTTTTACACAAAAAACAGAAGTTGTTAAAGAAACAATAGAAAAGTGAGGTAAAAAATTAAAACTAAAAAAAAGAATTGCTGATGTTTAAAAGTAAAGTAGAGAATATACTTTTATAGGTTGCTCAATGATTACATACCGACATACCAGATGGAGCCACTCGTAATCCCCACTTGTGCTCTCTTGCTCATGTTCTCTCTTTCTTATTTCCCTTCGCAGAGGAGGCACGCAGCGCGAACTCGGCGGTGCTGGTCCACTGCCTGGCGGGCGTCTCCCGCTCCGTCACCGTCACCCTGGCCTACTTGATGCACACCCGTGCCCTTAGCCTGAACGATGCCTTCATGCTGGTGCGAGAGCGCAAACCGGACGTGTCCCCCAACTTCCACTTCATGCAGCAGCTGCAGTCCTTTGAGAGCCAGCTGCGCCTCAGCCCCTGCGCCGGACAGGCGATGGACGAGGGCAACGGCATTGGCATGGGCAGCGGCAACACCATCATACCCACTTCGGCTGGCAGCGCCACGGTATCCGCCCTGACGGCCGTCAATCCGGGCTTGATGGCCGCTCGTTGCGGCCGTGGCTCGAAGTTCTCCTGCAACTGCATTGCGGCGGATTGCAAATGCATGCAGACTGGCGGTTTTATGGCGGCACATTTGGCCAAGGCCACGGGGGTTTCCCCCGACTCTGGGATTGAGTTCGATCGCTGGACGCCGTCGTCGGACACGGGCCTTAAATGAGATCAGCTGGGGGGGAAGAGTTTCGTGCTGCCGCCCAGTCAAAGTCAGGAAACTGCATTAACAACAGCAACAGCAGCAGCCAGCTCTCCGCCGGACAACATGTCGCCGGCCAGCACCACCAGCTCCTCCACATCCACCACAACCACGGCCGAGGCGGTGTCCGTGGTGGAGCTAGCGCCGGTGAAAAGTGGCATTAGCGCAGAGGAGCAGCAGTGAAAATAGCAGGAGCGCAAACTCTTTTTCCTACTTTGGTTGTCCAACACACGCACACATATGAAGCATAAATTAAATAAACATAAAAACCTACAACTAAACCCTAATCTAAATCTAAATCTAATATTAAAATTACGCATTATTTCTAGTTAATTGTATAAGTCAAACGCAGCAAATTTACAACTTGAAATACGAAAAAGAGAATTGTAAAGAAAACAGAGAAAACACAAATGGAAATTGCAAATTATTCATACTAAAAGAATATATAAAATATATTTATATATATAATATTATATACATTAAACACATCTATATATATATAAATATATATACTATATACCTTATGTACATGTTTGTATTTAACTCCTAAGCCAAGTCAAAAACAAGTTGAATATGCATTAATATTGAACCTAATATTAATACGAATAAAACGTCAAACAAAAACAAAACACGAATTGCATTATTTATAAAAAGTTCTCTTTTTTCCATTAACTAAAAAGCAAGGTTTATAAATTATCAATTATAAATGTTTTCACGTTAAACACAAGCAGCAAATGAATATAAAAAATTTAAAACTAAAATGCATAAAAGCAAATATTCAAGTCATTTAAATGTAAAAAGCAACATCGATAAGAAAAAGATATGAAAGCAAGCAACCAGCTTCAATTTGAAATAAATTTATCAAATATACTTCTACAAATACATTTTATTTTGATTTGTTTTTATTTTCTTTAAATGTAAATAGAGCAGACGACGTATATACCCTTGCAAAGTCTTAAATTGCAGAGTATTTTTCTATATACAAGATAAACCGTTGCCATGTTTATTGGGTATCTCTGATATCAGTTATATACCCTGAAAAACTGTATTATTAAGACTATATACAAAGTCAAACGTTGCCATGTTTATAGGGTATGCTCGACCTGTTGTGGAAGGTGTTAAGCAAACCTATTTGTAGAGCTACTAAAAGCTAAATTCAGCAAGATATTGTGGCTAAAAAGGCATTATGTCTAAATATATAAAGTTGTTTGTCCCGACTGACTGACTAGCTGACTAGCTGTTACCAAGCACATCTCTAGTCTGGTATACCCCTCTGCAAGGGCATTGCTGAGTTCTGCAGCTGTTTTGATTAGTCTGAGAGCCTTGGGGTCTGGCAAAGCAAACTTCAGCTGAAAACTAAAAACTAAATAAAGTAGAAGCCCCAAGGCAGGGCTAATTAACGGTTTGTGTTTTAACTTGATTTCTGCTTAACTTGCTGGTTTTCCTTTGCTAGTTCTTAAGTGTTTTAAGAAATAAAAAAATTATATACATTAAAAAAATATATTCATATTCTAAAAAACATGTTGAAATTGTGCGTAGAAGTTGAAGCTGAACTGGCGGAGAGTCTGATGTGTAGTAAAGATGTTATTATGCATAGTCTGGCAATGTTGGTACAAAAATTTATCAGGTGTCGTCAAAAAACGGTTTACAAAATGAAACTTACACTAAACACAATGAAAAATAAAACAGAAATATATTTCGAAAATTAAAGGCTGTGCGCAAACAAAAAAATTTATATAAAACGAAAAGAAACAAACACATATGATTATAAAAATGAGATTTAAAAATCAACCAAGTGAAACACAGTTTAAAAACTACGGCAGAGAGTCGAGTTTATTAAGGAATAAAAAATGGATAAATGGCAAGAAAAACGTTAGAAATTCTACAGAAATAACTTATATAAAGGCTAAGGATTTCGTGGGTATTAAATAAAGATTGGATAAGTTTAGAAAAACAGCCAAAAAATAAGCAAAATGTTAAGAATTTGCATGATTTGCACTCTTGACAGTTTTATGTAATGCTAACAGCGACTGTTAAGCAATTTAACAGAACACTGAGCATAAATGGGGGAAATTTGGTTTTTGCGTAAAGAAAAATGTAATAGAGAAAAACCATTGAAATTTTAATAACGTTTCAACTGTGCGTTGTTTAAACGGCAGCTAAAGACTGCGAATTGACAGTCTAAAATATTTATAAATATTTATAAAAAGTACAAGCTTTTAATTTGAAATAATATACAAAATATTTGAAAAGTTGAAGCAAGTACAACTAATTATAAAGTATAAATGAAAAGATTTTTTAGTGCAAAAAACGGCAGCTAAAACGGAACGAGTTCCTGCAATTTGTAAGTTTGGAGAACGTGCACAAACATGTCTGCATACCCTGTAAAAGCAAACCACGGGGTTACAGCCATAACGAATTTGTTATCAATTTTTAGTGGGTCTCAGCCATTTGATTTGTTGAATGCCTCAGTCAGTAAACAAAGTGGCAACATTTAAATAATTAAAAAAGCCAAACCCACAGCAGTAAAATACATAAAAGAAAACCTATAATTGTGTCGACCATTAAATAACTAAAATTAAAATAAATATTTGCAAGTTTTAATACAATAAATTTGTTTAAGAAAATTGCAAAGAAAAAACTTTTACATGTGAATATATGAAATAAAATTGGAAACGAAATTAGCTGCAAGGCAGCGTATTTGTTAAGAAGCCGGCCCCCTTCAACAAGTGGGCGTGGCAGTGCGTTTTTTAAACTTAGCAAGAATTTACGCACATTACACACAATTTTACATCTGAGTGTTAAATTATCTCCCATAAATGTTTTAAATAATTTGCAACAGTGCCAAGAATATTAAAACAGAAACGAATATTATCTAAACTAAATAAAGTTAAATATACATATAAAAAATAAAAACAAAAATCAATTCAAATTGTACCTTGAGAAAGAAATGTCCAAACGAATATATAAGTCTACGCAGTTGATAGAGAAGATAACGATTTGTTGTAGTACAAGAGCACAAAAACCTTATAAGTAAATAAATGAAAATTTAAATACAAATAATGAGCGATAAATAGCCGAACAATAAACGACAACATCTATTCGTAATTAATCCATAAAAAACCAAAATCCAAAAACCAAAAATAATATCTAACTAGTTGTGTTTTGGACATTTTGTAAATTTTACAACACGATCCCATGAATGCGAATATGCGAAAAACTACCAGATGTACTATACAAACGTGTGTATGGATTATATACTTGAAACATATACAAATTACCAACAATATACCCAATAAAAACGTTTATAAACCCGCAATAAACCAGTCGATTTTCCAATATTTTTATTTGATTCATAAACAGGCATTTGAACGTTTTACAATTGACAGAATTCACAAATTAGTTAAGGTCTATTACAATTCAATTAGTTATGACTATGTTGAGTAAGACTGCACCCAAGTGAAGGCATCAAATGTATTACAATTTGAGTTAAAATACTTTCCAAAAGGATACAGTCGGACGCTACCGACGGCAGCATACCCTCTACTTGCTTTTTGCATCAGGGTTTATTGTTGATACAACTGAAAATGAGTATTCCATGAGGCTCATTGCTTTGCTATGCTCTTAGACGAGTAAAATATTTTAGGAAAGTGCTAGAGTCGGAAGCTACCGACAGTAGCAGACCCTGTACTTTTCTTTTTTATAAGATTTTGTTTTGACAAAGCTGAAAATGAGTATTATTTTACTCAACTATTCATTTAAGTAAAGTAGTTTAATCACAACATGAATCGGTTAAAAACCAGTCAGAAAGACTACAGTCGGACGCTACCGTCAGTAACAGACCCTGTAGTTGCCTTTAGCAGTAGCTGTCGACAGCTGAACTGAAGTAAACTGATTATCATATGAGCTAATTAATCTACTATTACCTCCGGCAAGTAAACAACCTTATTTAGCTTGACTTCGATTAGCTTCACACCAGTGGGAAAGTTTACAGTCGGACGCTATCGACACTAACAGACCCTGTAGTTACTTTTACAGCGGATGTCCACAGTAGAAACTAAGTACATTGTTTATGATATAAGCTTATTACTTTGCTATTCTCTCAGGTTAGTAAATAGTTTTGAGCTTGATTTAGATGAGTCGATAACAATCGGACGCTATCGACAGTAAAAGACCCTGTAGTGATTAGTATTTGAACTTATTACTGTGCTATATGCTCAGGCGAGTAAGTAGCTTTACTTAGATTAACATATTATTTAATTTGTATACAGCACGCGCCGTACAAAGTTTAGAAACCGATTTGCCTTTTAAATTGGCCTTCAACTTAAGTGCAGCCGCTAGAAACTAGCACAAGTTAGCATAGACGAACTCAAAACAAACACGACACTAAAACTATAAACTACATTCAGGACAGATACGCAGACTCGTCGCGTATTCTAGAGCTAAGCGCTTTGAGGAACAAATCTTATAAATGCCTAAGGACAACAAACTGACAAGCAACAATTAACACATTATTGTCTAAGCCTTTGGACTCCTTCAGCTCCCCTCCTTACAGCCCCTTGTTGAAGTAGACCCGCTTCGGCACATTGCCCTGGGTGCGTTTCACCATATCCTCGTAGAGTTCCGGCTCAAAGGTGCGCATCATGGACGTGCTGAGGGCGCATTGCTGCGGGAATATGGAGCAGGCAGTGGGCACCATGAAGCAGAGGCTGCAAATTCGATAACAATTTAATATAAATGAGTGGGAAGGGCTACAGTCGGATGCAACCGACCGTGGAATATCCTAGGCATTAGTTTCAGCGTACTTTAAATTATTATGTAACCCCTTTTTATGCTTTTTCTATAATAACTTCCGAGTTTAGGAACATATTTCAATGCGCTTTTTAGAATTATGCTTATAATGGCACACCCAACTTTTATACAACAAAATAATATAATATTTGGGACAGTTCGGCCCATGTGAGTTAGATCAAAGAGAGTCGGATCAGGAGTTGGAGTTAGGCCATAGAGAGTTCGCCCAGTGAGAGTTCAGACAACGAAAGTTCGGTCTACGAGAGCTAAGCCATCGAGAGTTGGACCATTGAGCCAGAGAGAGTTGGGCCAGTAAGAGTTTAGCCAACGAAAGTTCGGTCTACGAGAGCTAAGCCATCGAGAGTTGGACCAACGAGAGTTAGGCCAAAAAGAGGTAGGTCAACGAGAGTTGAGCCAGAGGGAGTTGAGCCAGTAAGAGACCGTCGAGAATTAATGTAGTCTGCGATTCCTTCTACTACCGATTACATACATTTTCACCAAGATACTATGCCCTCCATTACGGGTACAGGGTATAATAGGGTATATCTACTCACAAGCAGCCAACCAGCATGGTTTGGAAGGGCGCATTGATCCACTTGACGCGCTTGTACCACTGGAACTGCTCCACGCGCTGCATGATGATGGGCAGGACGAGCATACCCGGTGCTGCCATGGTGATGCGTGAGATGGTCACCTGGCTGATGCCCTTGATGGCGGCGAGGCGGCTCTGCCCGACGACCTCTCCGTCCGCGTTCTTCACCTCGATGCCGTTGAGGATCTCGTTCTGTCGCATCAGTGGAATGTTGACGCAGTTGGCGGCTGCGACGGCGGCGAAGGGCACGTAGCGTTGCAGTATGGGCGTGGCCTTCTTGGACCAATAGTTCTTGCAACCGATGGCGGCAATCAGCGCCGAAGTGGTGGCCGAGACGTAGGCCACGCCCAGCTGCGTGACGCTAGTGGGCGAATTAGCGTTGCGATTGGTGTAGTTGACGACGGCATTGAAGGACTGGTTAAGGAACTGCCAGAGCACCACGGCGGGCACGGTGCGGTAGAAGGCGAGCATGCCACCCGTAATCAGCATGCCACCGGGCACCTAAAGATAATAAAGATAATTAATTAAGAATTTTGGTATGAAGAGCAGCTACGAGGGAGGGCTGATAGGTTATCGACCTCGGTTAGAAAAAATGATTTTTTTCAAGTTCTTGATATTTTTTGAATAATGCAACTTATCAGCCGACACCACAAAAAGTTTGGTGAAGTACGGTCACATTGAATATTATGTTTTTCCTTGGGCAAGTCTAATATGAAGGTAATTGGATTTCTGCTTTTAAAAGAGAAATCAGACAATGGTATCAAAATAGGATTGGACAGTGCGTATTGAGATTCTGGAGAGATTTTCTGAAAAATATTGAATAGCCAAATTGAAAAAAAACTGGCTGGATGGAAAGCGATTTTAGTCAAATAAAGAGTTTATTTGACAAATTCCTGTTTTGAGGAGCTTGATAAATTCTATTTTTTGGAAGGGCATACAAAAGTTGGAACATCGGTGGATGAAGTGTATTGCTCTGAAAGATAAATATATTTGTATATAAAAAAAGTTGAGTTTCTTGCCAATTATCCGATTACTTATCAGCCCACCCTCGTATTTCAGATGTCTCTCCACTTGCCTGAAAGCTCATGCGTCCGGCAAAGTTCTGCAGCTCGCCCGTGTCCGGATGGAAGGCGGAGGTGTACAGCTTCATGTTGTAGTGCACCTGCTCCGGCTGCAGCCGATCCCCCTGCTCCCCCCTGCGGTACTTGTCCACCATCTGCTTGGCCTGCAGCAGACGGTCGCTGGAGAGCAGCACCGTCCGCGGATCCGTCATCCAGGCATAGTACTGGAAGCGACCTCCAAACGTCTTCAGATCGAACAGCGGCTTGTCCACATCGATAAGCGCTGCAGATAATCGAATTGATAACGATCTAAAGCAGCTAGGACAACTAGGAAAACTTTCAACTCACCCAATTCCTGTGGCATTTTGCAGCTCTTACGTAAGCGTTTTCTGCCTTTAATGCGCCCCGGGTTTATCCAACAAATTCCGACCGTTCAGCGATTATTTCTGCTGTAATTGTCTGCTGTGCTTAGCGCTGAACCCGATTGGCGATAAGTTCTGGCCAGGTGTTAACTCGTCTGCGTTCTACGTCCGCTCAGCTGTTCGCTAGCATTTACTTGATTTTTTTAGCTTTTCTGTTTGTTTTTTGGTATTTTGCCGTCAATGCAGTTCAATGCTGCAATCTTTTTGGCACGCAACCAACAAAAGACACAAACAAAGTGTTTTGTGGCCGCCGGTTTGCGCGTAATCGCTCAGCTGTTCTGCATTTTGCCATTTATTTATTGCGCCGCTTTTATTCGTCTATTTAGCAACACAAAGGCCTCTCAAGTGGCAGTTCGTTTGCAATTGTCGTTTTTTATTCGCTGTTTGGATTTTGCATCTTTTGTATCTTTTTGCTCGATATGCAACAGCGGGTTATCGATAGGCGATAACACACTGCCAACTGCGCAAACGCAGCATTTGAACAATTGCTGTAACGGTCGTGGGATGTAAACAAATGCAACAATTTATAGCGCTTAACAGTTGAGTATTTTCTTAAAAATACTGAATAGAATGTCTTTAGTTGTAATATTGTAATTATTTATTAAAATTAGGCGATTTAAGCCTTTAGAACAGACATCTATTTGCAATTTTTATTTAAATGTAATCTGTTTTTAAATGTTTATTGTTTTAAAAATTCTCGCTGACCCAACTCTTGTTGGCTCAGTTCTCGGTTGCCCAAATCTCGTTGGCCGAACTCTCGCAGACCGAACTCTCGCAGGCCGAACTTGCGCTTGCCGAACACTAGCTGACCAAACTCTTGCTGGCCGAACTCTCGCTGGCTTAACTCTTGCTGGCCGATCTCTCGCTGGCTGAACTCACGTTGGCCGAACTCTCGTTGGCCGAACTCTCGTTGGCCGAACTCTCGTTGGCCGAACTCTCGTTGGCCGAACTCTCGTTGGCCGAACTCTCGCTGGCTAAACTCTCGCTGGTTAAACTCTTGCTGGCCGATTTCTCGCTGGACGAACTCTCGTTGGCCAAACTCTCGTTGGCCGAACTTGCGCTTGCCGAACTCTTGCTGGCCGAACATTAGCTGGTCGAACTCTCGCTGGGCAAACTCTCGCTGGTCGAACTCTTGGTGGCCGAACTCTTGGTTGCCGAACTTCCACTTCAGTAGAACTTCCTTGCGCCTATAAAAGCCTCGTTGACCACACTCTTGTCCTCTAGACGCAAGTAATGTCTTCAGACTACAACTTAAACAACTTGATACAACTTGGTTTTCAACGGTTATACTACGACTGTAGAACTGCTTTGTATGAAGCTTGATACACGACTGTTCTCTACGACTGGTGATACAGAACTGCTCTCTTCAACAATTATACAGTGTTGTTACTTTTAAAATAATGTATTACATTAAAATTAGAATACTTACAGGTAGAATTTTGATGAAAACTAGTCACTCAGTCAGGACAAAGAACTTTATATAAAAAGATTATTTATATTTATTTATTGCTCACAACTTTTTTTTTGCATATAGCATGCATTAGTCTATTCTAATTAATATTTGTTATTTAAAGCTTATTTATTATTGTTTTTATTTTGTTTATTAGTGCTTAGTTTTTAATTATAATTTATATAACATTATTTATTGTTGGGTTGTTATTAAAATCTGATTTACTTAAATGTTTTATTAATTTAAAGCGATTATTGTGGAAATTAAATAATTTACATGCCCGCTATTAATTTTGAATATGGATTATAGCTTAACTAGCTTAAAGTTTTTATTAATTGTGCAAATTAAATTAAATACATGCCCGCAACTTGGTTTGAATATCGATTACCGCTGCTTGTTATCGAAGTGGCATTCACACGTTGACGTTGCCAGCAGCAACTGCAGCCCTGGCTCCGTCGCGTTGCCATTGTTGTTGTTGTTGTGCTGTTCTTTTCACTTTCGTTGCGCGTTTTGCACATAATTTTCGTAATATTTGAAGCTAATTTGCATGCGATAAACACGCGCTGGGCAAGCGATGTAGACTTGTGGCAGCTACAAGTGCGACGGCAGCGAAAATGAAGTCTGGTTGCAGCAGCAACAGATAATAATTGTAACGGCTCGACGGCAGCGGCTTTTAGGCGGAGGAGGGGGGAGAAGAACAAGAAGAAGCTGCAAGCAAACCGGATAAGCAAACAGACCCCAAGAAGAGACTCGGAGGAGACATTTCTGTTGCTGTCGCTTTATTGCCCCTCCCCAGCGTCCCGATGCGTCTGTTGCAGCTGCTGTCGCTGTGGCTGCTCTGCAGCCATGCCACAGGCGCCAACATTCTGGCGGTGCTGCCCAGCGTCTGGAGATCCCACCACCTCTTCGGCTCCCGTCTCCTCCAGCAGCTGGTAGGGGGCAGGCAGAACCATTCGGTTACGCTGATCAGTCCGCATGCGGAGCCGGAGGCGGGGCTGCCCAACATACGGGAGATACGGCTGGAGGAGCAGGACCTCATGCAGAACTGGCTGGACATGGGCATGAGCTACGAGGCGGACCAGATGCACGCCCAGAGCGTTATGGAGCGCTTCACGCGCATGATCTACGCGGGCACCACCAACGTGGACCTCCTGCTGGCGGATGCCCAGGTGAAGAAGCTCCTCACCAGCGGCGAGCAGTTCGATCTGCTCATCGTCGATCTGTTCCTCAGCGAGGCGCTGCTCGGGTAAGCTACAGATCGCCAGGAATTCGGACGGAGCAGATCAGTCGGGCGGAGGCAACAGTCGGACGTAACTTACAGAAGAGATCCTTTACTTTGTGTATATTCACTTCTAAACACAATCTAAGGCACACACACACCATCTCTCCCCCTTTCCCTCCCTCCCCCTTCTCTTCATCCCACCACCACCTCTACCAATTTACAAGTCTATATTGCTAAGGAAAGGGGGGTGGTATCAAAAATCTAAAACAAACTCGTACTGCTTACTAAATAGGAAAACCTAAATCTCGAATATGGTGTCTCTAGCTTTTATAGTTGCTGAGATCTAGGTGTTCATACAGGCGGGTAAACATACGGACGGACGGACGGACATAGCTAGATCGAATCTGTTCGTCGTCCTGCTCAAGAATATATATACTTTGTAGGGTCTGCCACGCCTCTTTCTCAGTTGCACTAACTTAATGGACCCTTATTACTTTCTTATCTTATCTCCGACACAAAGCACACAAGTCTTACAAAGACCGCTCGAAGAACGTTTTGATCCGTTTAGGTCTTCGTTCAACCGTTTAAAATTTCAGCAGCAATTTCGCAACTAACTTATTGGTTTCTTTAGGTTGTCCTATTACTATGGCGTGCCCACCATTGCCATCAGTCCCACCGGCGCCAATTCGTGGCTCAACAACATGTTTGGCAACCCGCAGTCCTACGCCCTGGACCCCAGCACCTTCCTGCCCTTCACCGAGCGCATGAACACCCGCCAACGCATCACAAACACGCTGATGAGCACCTTCGAGCGCCTCACCTACAAGTAAGTGGCGATCAGTTAAGGCTAAAGCTAAATAACCTATCTTTAAAGGGGAAACTTTTGATAAGACATAGCCATCGAAATATTCAAGCTAACAGTTATAAATGTGCATCACAATTATGAATTAAATTTATGAATTGAAGTGAATAATTATTACTTAATTTCCTGCATTTCATAATGTATTTATAGGCAATAATAGATCTTTTGTATTTTATTTTAGTTAAACGTCGGCTTAAATCAGTCCACAAACTAATTTAAATGACTAATGTAAAATTAAGCAAAAAATTAATTTAATACATTTAGTTAAATTAGGAATATGAGATAGTAAAATAGTAATATCTCTATTTAATAATAATAATAACCTAATTTGCATATCATAGAGAAGTCATATATATATATATTTATTAAATGCCAACTAAGACCAGTCAACCAATAAAATTATAAATGAATTGTTGATTAATAATAATACTTTACTAATTTTCAACAACTCATAGTGCAGTCAAAAGGGAATAATTATTTTATTGAAATTTATTGAATTACAAATTTCAATTCAGCATGGAATGAAATTCATGAAATTAATTTAATTAACAGTAAGAGTTAATAAAATATAATGTCGCAGGAATACCTCTAATTTAATGTCAACATTTACCTAATTTCCATTTCCACTTGCAGCTTTTTCCATCTGATCTCACAGCAATCGGTTTATTCAAATCACTTCGAGACGCTGGTGCAGGAGCTGCCCAACTATCGCGATCTGAGCCGCAATCTCAGCCTGGCGCTGATCAATTCGCATCCCGCCTTGGACTATCCGCGCGCCTATCTGCCAAATATGCTGGAAGTGGGAGGTTTACATCTGCTGGAGCCCCACCAGCTGCAAGTGCCAAATGTAAGCAACATCCAAATTATTTTATATCAATTTCAACTACAACAATTTGTCGGCTCTTTCAGCATGTGCTCACCTTTATCGAATCGGCAACGGCGGGCGTTATCTACTTGAGCCTGGGAGCTGATGTGCAGACAGCGCAACTGCCGAGCGAAAAGTTGTCTATACTCTTGGATGTCTTTACGCATCTCAAGGAGTTCAACTTTCTGATCAAGTGGGAAACGGAGGAGTTTGCACAGCAGCCGCTGCCAGATAACATTATGATCAGCAGCTGGTGGCCACAGCAAGCCATTTTGGGTAAGCTTTTGAACAGTGCTTTTATAAAAGGGATAACCGAATTTTCATACTCGGTCTGGTTCTTGGAAAAACTCAACCAATTTGTGATTTCGCTTGTGCTCTCGTTCAACGATTTCGGTCCGAGCGCAAGACACGAATTGGTCTCTCATCGAGTGCTCGGAAAAAAGCATAATCGCAGGTTGCTTAGCTAATGAGAGTCAGGGCGAGAGTTGATAGAGCAGAATCGGCCAAAATGTCTTTTTAAACACGGTAATCATTAAAACTATATATAACATGCAGAAGGAGGCGTGGCAGACCCCACAAAGTATATATCGCTCGTTTACCAGAAGAGTGTCATAACTCAAAAAACGCGATTTTTGAGTTAATGATGCAGTATCGTTGGATATTAATCTATCTTGTGTCAAAATTTCATTATCCTATCTTCAATACACACAGCGTGAGAAGGGAATATGTCGCTCCACCTTGTATGGAGATACATGGCGCTTGAAAACTTTAAACGCGTTTATCTCGAAACGCACTTTTTTGAGTTATGACACTCTTCTGGTAAACAAGCGATAATTATTCTTGCAATCAGGATTGTACGAGCTGAAAGTAATAGTCATGTCGCAGTTTCTATTTTAGAACGCATCGATCTCAGCAATCCCTGATAAGAACTAGAGTAGCCGATTTGGTCATTTTTGGTAGGGGTATATATTATATATAGACCAAATTCATATGTTGAATGCCACGCCCCTGCCGCCCACAGAGATATCAAAGTTTTGCTTTACGTACACACAAGCTCAGAAGACCGCCAACCGAAATTTTTTAAAAGAGAGAACAGAATCGGTGACAGGTTGAGCGAAAACCTTCCCGAACCGAAACGATGTTGTAGTGGTCTTCGTGAGACTTGTCTACATCTTGTCAGTGCGAGAGATGTTTTTTATTGCCAGCTTTACTTTCCGAGTTATTTGTAAAACCCAATTGGTATTAATGGTTAAACTCTTTTACTCTCTTGCAGCTCATCCGCAGCTGAAGGTGTTCATCAGCAGCTGTGGCCAGCTGAGCGTCTGGGAGTCCATTGCGGGCGCCACGCCCATACTTGCCATACCGATTCTCGCCGAGCAGCAGGTGCTGGCCAAGCGTTTGCAGCTCCACGGCGTTGCTCTCAGGGTGAACTACGATGCGCTCGCCTACGATGCGCTGCTGCACGGCATTCGACAGCTGACGCTCAATGCCAGCTACGCGGCGCAGTTGGCCAAGCTGAAGGCGCGCCTGAATATTGTTAACTCGCAGGCGACGGCCAAGGCGCTCAGTCACATTGAGCTGGTGCTGGAGACGGGGGGAGCGGACTTTCTCAAATCGCATGCGAATACGCTGAACTTTTGGCAGGCGGAGGGCGTGGATGTCTTGCTGTTCATAGTGCTGGGCATCTGCCTCATAGTCACAGTGCCGTTTGTCACCACCTGCTGGATACTGCGGCGCTCCTACTACAGCCATGCGGCACAGGATCAGCAGCAGCAGCCGTATCGCAGCGCGTTGAAGCCGGTGGGGCGTGTGCACAGTTGTGGGGATCCCAGCAGCTGCACCAGCGGCAATGCCTCGGAGCCGCTGAGGAGAACGCGTTCAGCGCAGTCGCTGTGCAGATCCAGCTGCTCCAGCTTCAGCTCCAGCACGCCCACAACGCCTTCGACCCCATCGACGGCGTCCACGACTCCAATCGATCTGACCCCACCACCCGCAGCTGCCTGCCTCTCGCCCCTGCAGCTGTACGTTAATCAAGCATCACAAGAGAATAAGACGGAAAAGATGTTCTTATAGCCAGCCTATGAGCGATATATATCCCCATAAACTATGCATAACCCAACTAAATATTCTATGCAAATATCTATGTTTGGTCTGAGGTGTCCCAACAAATGTTTCGTTTTGATAATTATACAAATACCTATTTAGTAGTCGTGATACAAGTCTACATTGATATTGTGCATTAGGTTAAGTTTCTGTTAAGTCCAATGTCTGATTCACACTTCACATATTGTTACTCTTTTTGTATGTTAAGTTCGAAATACACTGCAATTAAAATTCGTTAAACGAGCCTTGGCGATGGGAAGTCTTTAATTATGCAGAAGCCACAGTGGAAAATGTGTGTCAAAAATGAATGCAGCCAACAATTACTGTTAGGGTATTTTAAAAGCAAACCAGGAAATCAATCGATGGTCAGCCGATGTTGCCAATTTCTTTGTAAGATAGTTAGATTATTTTTCTAGATTTTTGGTGAAAATTTCATAACGATAAACTCTACTAGAAGTAATTATGGCGCAGTTTTTTGACTCAACAAGTGGTTTGCCCTGTTTTTTGACTCCAATAGGTGGTTTTTGCAAGTTGCTAAATTTGTTAATATTTTTGTAAATTCGCAGCCAATTTTATTTATTTCATATTCAGATTATTTTTCTGCATTTTTGGCGAAAATTTCATAATAATAATAAATGAAACGAGAATCAAAATCAAAATCGCTGGCCAGCATAGCAAACTGACACGAGCGCATGGGACGGAGAACACGAATAAGTCCGTGCTCTCAGTTCAAATGTCGGCAGCCGACTGACGTGCGTTTGAGGTGCGTTCGTAGCGAGCAACCATTTCTATACATTTTCAAGGCGGCTGTTCGGTTGCGTGTTCGACTCGCACAAGTTGCATGTTGCAGGGACGCGTGCACAAGTGGTTTGCCCTGTTTTTTGTTAATATTTTTGTAAATTCACAATAAGTCAGCGAATTTTTTTTTATTTTATTTTTAGATTATTTTTCTGGATTTTTGGCGAAAATTTCATAACAATAATAATAATAGAAGTATTTTTTTTATTTTGTTTTTATTTTTTATAATCTTTTATGCTTAACATAAATGCAGCATACTTTTAAGCTGGCCTTTAAATCAACAAGTGGTTTTGCCCTGTTTTTTGACTCCACAAGTGGTTGCAAGTTTTTGAATCACACATGTATGTGGCTGAAATTTTATTTTGCTAAATTTGTTAATTTTCCTTGAATTCGCATATAATGCAGCCAATTTTATTTATTTCATATTCAGATTATTTTTCTGCATTTTTGGCGACAATTTCATAATAATAATAATAGTAGAAGTATTTTTTTATTTTGTTTTAATTTTTTGACAACAACAACACTCCCTCGAAAGTATGCAACAAGTCAATTATTTTTTTTATTTTATATTAAGCCTTTTTTTCTGGATTTTTTGGAATAATTAACGATAATTAATTCTAATTAGAAGTATTTTTTTTATTTGTTTTAATTTTTTTTTATTATTTTTCAACACCAGCTCGAAAGTATGCAGAGGCAGCTAAAAATGAACTAAATGAACTAAAAGCGCAGAAATCACTTTAGTACAGCACCAGCCGAAAAGAGTGCCACAGAAATGTATACGAAATTGCATCGAAAGAGGCACTTAGAGCAGCCAGCTCCTGTCATGCTGCCTTTTCAACAAAACGTTGGCAAAAGAAATCGACAAGTGGTTCGTTCACTTTATTGAAGCCTCACGGCTTATTT
>JAWNNJ010001017.1:0-88915 GCA_035045125.1 Hypselothyrea guttata
TACGCTTACGCATTCAAAAGTTTTGTTTTTTGTTATTTTACGATGAATTTCTAAATTGATTTAAGATATTTAAATAATTTAAAATATTGTAAAAAATATTAGAAGTGTTATGGAGGCTATAGCGCATCCTTGGCACTTACTTGCAGGGTATGAAATGAAGAAGCATGTGGGTGGTGAAGTATATAGCAAGTTGTATTAAAAGTATTTGCACTTTATTATGACAACCGACATTAGTTTGTTTGATATTTGAGCGTGTATGTGGGCGTGTGTGTGTGTGCCCCCCTCTGCCAAATGACGCCTCAGCCCCTGCCTCTGCCCCGCTGCCCCTCTACCGGTTTGATAAGATTTAATTGAGTTGACATTGGGGAGAGAGGAGAAGTAGCCTGCTGAGCTGCGCCTGCGGGCATTTGTGGGAAAAGTCAAGTGTGCAGCTGCTCTTTGCTCTTTGGCACAGTTTGTTTGTTTGTCTGTTTGTCTGTCTGTTTATTTGTGTAGTATGTTAGTATGTCTGCTTGCCCCGACATACTTAATGCTTCGTTTTCAATGAGCCTGATTATTTAATTTCTGTTTTTCCCCCTTTTTGGCGCCTTTTGAAGTTGTTAACCTGCTAGGGTTAAGGCCTAACGACTTAATCAAGCCCAAAATGCACAACTAATCAAGTGCAGACTGAATTTTCACATCTGTGTAAGCCCCCTGGCCCCTCTAGTACCCGATTTCATCGGTTGCCGTAGGGGCTTCTGCAACTGAATCTGTCGTTTTGCATGCGAATTGAAAAAGTTTTGCGCGAAAATTTTTAATGAAATAAATTAAAAAAGCTGTCAGCGGACTGTAAGTTTATTTTAGAACTGATAAAAAATACACAAAAAGAGCAGCAGCAGCTTCCAGAAATATGCGCAAGTGTTGAGTTACGCTAAATGGATTTTCGAGTTAAAAAAAAATAAAAAATAAAACTCAAATATAATGTAAACTACTGCCAACTAAACTGTCATGGGAGCGGCAAAAAATGAACTCGGAAAAAAGCGAAAAGAATTCAAATAAGTGCGAAAACTGGAGACGCCATGAAATTCGATTAGCAACATGCCATTAAAACAACTGGATAAGTGAATAGGAAGGCAGCAGGAGAGCGGGGGAGAGGAGCTGCAGGGGGAACTCTTAGTTTGGCTCTGCAGTTAAGTATTTTAAAATTTATAAGATGCCAAAAAGTTAGTCTGTAAGTTGGGCCGATTTAATTAGGCAAGACTGAGCGAGTTAGCTGCTGAGGAAAGACATTACGCACTGGCTAACAATATTGTAAGTGATTTATGCACTGTATCGAGCATATAATTTATGCCATCAACTGTTTTTTGTACAAATCCGAGCAGAGGTCAAGCCAACGAATGTAAGTAGAGCAATATGGGTATAGATTGATGTAATAATTATGCTAATATATACTAAAATATTAATAACATGTGGATTTGTTAGGAGTATCAGAGAAGTAAGTGGTATAACAGTTTTGTCAAACAAGAAATGTTCTTTAATGGCAGGAAAAAAGTTAAGCGATAAAGTGAGATCTTAAACTACAAAAAAGTCCTGCTTTAAAATAATAAAAAAAAGAATCGGGTATATGATTTTAATACTTTCTCAATATGCTAATAATATTATTAAATAATATTTAATTTATCGTCAATCCAATTTCATTTTAAGTCGAGTGCCCAACTATGGAATATCCTGTATTCTGAATTCTCGCTGGCTGAACTTGTGCTTGTCCAATTCTCGCTGATCTTCTCCTCGTTGGCCGTACTCTCGTTGGTCAAAATCTCGCTGGCCGACCTCGCGCTTGCCGAACTTGCCAAACTCTTGCTGTTAAGGTCTGCCTGTTACATACATTCGTCTAATTTTATTAACCCTGTTTTTACCTGTTTCATGTGTACAGGGTATAGACATTCTTAATATAAATCTATAAAAATCAGCAGCAATGTGACGCTCTATAAAAGAATGTTATCAGATCGATATTAAAACGTTATCAGGCTGAATGCAGCTTATCGATTTCTGGCCTTCAAAATGTTGAGTTAACTGGAACAGAGTTCTATATACTTTAAAGTTATAAATTTGATTGTTTTTGATGGTTGATTTTGATTACCATTATTCTTCGTTAGTAATTGGCTGCTGACTCAAATAAAGTTATTCAAAGTTATTATATGGAGTATATATCTATCTAAAATACGCATACGTCGTGTGTACATTTATAACTACGCATTAAGCCACGAAAAGTAAAAGTATCGCGTTGTTGCCAAGCAATTCGTAGGCAAAAGGGAATCTAGTTGTAATTAAAGTTGAACAGGGGCAACTTTTCAGCATTGACGACAACACAGAAGAAGGATGAGGATGAGTGGAGGGGGGAGAGAGGGTTGCGCAGAGGCGTCGAGGTCTATGTTTATGCCACGCTATAGATGGCCCCTTGATAGCAATGTAAACTTTTTTGGAAACATTTCTATAATAATGCGCCGCCGGCATAAAGCGATAGAGAGCAGCAGAGGTGGATGGGGAGAAGGGGGAAGGGAGTGTGTGCTCAGCAAATTCGCATTCAAATTCATAGCCAAAAACGCAGCACACACACACACACACATGCACACATATAAGCTATCGCTTATCGTTCCAGCAAACTGTTAATATTTGTTGAAACGAAAAACTCACAACAGCAGCGTTAGCGCGGAGGGAGGGGGTAGGAGATGGGAGGTGGAAGGTGGGAGTTAGGAGGCGGGTCTATCTGCATATAAAAGCCACATAAAATGGTAATTATAAAACTAAACTACAACAAATATTGCGAGTGCTTATGATGCTGATGCTGACTCCCCCTTCATGCATCCATCCCCCTGACTGTTATCTCTAATAGATTTTGTTGCTGTTGTGGCTGTATGTGTTTTGGCCGTGTCGCCATCTGTGTGCAACTGTGTGTGTAATTATTATTGTAATAACTGTATAGCTGCGAGTAATACTCTAATACTGTCTTTGCCACTCTGCTCTTTTAATGAGTTATCTCTCACCGAAAATGTGGAAAACTCTTTTGTGGCTTTGGCTTATTGTGTGGTTAACATTTGTTAGCCCAGTTTTATTTGCTTTTGATAAACTTGGCTAGAGATATTGGTATGCTTGTGTGCTCGTGTATAATTGTTGTACGTATTTAACTGCGTGACTTTGCTTGCTTTGCACTGAAAAAAAACAACTATACTATACTATATTGATAAACCGAAAAAAAAACTATGTTCCTTGAATTTGCTTAGACTCTGTTCTATAAAACTGCAAAAGGTGTTGGAAATTGTTTTATTTTAATTGTAATATACTATATTCTATTTAAAAGCCCAACAAAATCCTAAAAAACAAGCGGCAATATATAGAAATTTAATCTTAAAAGCTATGTAAATTAAAGATTTATCTGTGGATTTGCTTTTTGGGAAATTTTTAAATTATTTTTGTTAATTAATCAGATAAATTAATTGTTATTATAAATTATAATTTTTATAAATTAAATAATATATTTTTACTTATAAACACTATTAATTGCAATTGTAATATTATACTATTAAAATAATTATTTAAATTTAATTTATTAAAACTAAATTCAACAACTTGATTTAACTCTTTTAAAGCTTGCTGCAGTTTTCTAATATTTTAATTTCATGAATGTATAAATGCATGTTTTAGTAGCATAAAAAGCCAGTTGATTTTGCATTTTAGTAGCAGCTATTGTTATGCATATACATTTATATACATATATTTTTACATACCCTACAGCACCTACTGCAGTGCCACTTTTCGTAGGGTAGACTACCCTCTCGTACTTAGGGCATAGTTGTTTCTATCTATGCGTTTTTGCTCTTTAGCATTTTGCATTTATTGCTGTGTATTTAATATTCTTTTGTTGCGGATTAATTATTTATTATCATACGCACCAAGCGATGCCAACAAAAACAAACGAATGTTCTAGATAAAAGCCAGCATAGTTTGCTCTACACTTTAGCTCAACTGCCATAAGTATAATATATATATATATGTACATATATGTACTTGTTCTATAAGGCATACATATGAAAGTGTTCTGTCTGTCTGTCTGCATATCTAGCTGTTTCTCTCGGTCAGGTTGTTGCCTTGGCAACCATCTTCTGTTAGCGTTTTTTGTGGCTTGCTCCGAAATATGTTTTATTATCCCGTGCTGCCAACTTCTGTATGCTTATAAAAATACTTCAAGCATTCAAACATACATATTACACAATTGCAGCAACTCTCACAGAGTTTAATTTGTGTGGTTTTATTGTTTCGGCCAAGCCAACTTGTTTATGTGTTGGCATCTCTATCATTGTTAAGCAGCTTTTTTGGCATTTGCAAATATACTACATTTTAGAGTTAATTTTAGCTCTGCACATGCTGATTAGTTGGCGTTGCCAAAGCACTGCGTAAACTTTGTTCATTAATAGTCCGAAATTGAAGTTAATTAAATACAACGTAATTAAATACAGACAAAATAATAAAGTTCCTCTGGGGTTTTACAACTTGCTGTTAAGCTCAATCAGAACAGTGTTTTATTTATTTAGTTTTATTTAACTAATTAAATTTATGGAGTTCCTCATGCATAAAAAAACTGCTTGCAGCTAGCGATGCTGCTAGGTTATATTAGAATTAAATATTATTATTATCCATTCAAATTACACGATATTTTCCTTGTGCAAATGAAAAATTTTTGGAGCATTTATAAGTTGAATGAATAACAATTAGGTACTAGTATAAGAGAGAAGATGGTAATTAGATATTGCTAATAAATAGGATGAATGCTCTCAACATTTTAGGTAATATTTTATTTTTTTGGTATAGCCTCATACTTATTCTTTTATTTTGACTTATTTATCTGTTTAATTTAAATATTTTAGCCAGCCTTACTTCATGAATAAACTTTGTTTTCTATGCTTTCTTTCAAAAACTCTGCTTTTGAGCTTGATCAAACCAAAAATGGTTCGAACTGAGTTACTGTTAGCAATCAAACCTGTCGTAATCCAGCAGTTCTACCTGATTCGTGCCTTTTGTTTTTGATTTATTATTTGATTACCAATTAATACTAACATAATCAAATATACACTCCATCATTAGCAGAATTGAAATAAAACTGCCTTTGTCGGTGAAAATAACAGTTATTAATGCAATTGCATCTTTGCCGCCACACAAACATATTGAATTCAATTAACTATTTAATGCTCATTAAATTAAACAAATTGACACAGACAGTAAGCGATAGACAGCAGCAGAGAAAGAGACAGAGAGAGAAAGTCAACCGCAGCATACACAATTTGTAGCCACTGTGTGGCCTGACACAAAGAGACACATTACGTATACGCCGTGATGTATGCGATGCAAAAGCAGCTGCTGCTGAAGCTGTTGCAGTTGATGCCAGGGCAACAGACAAGCGTCAGTGAATGGAACGTCGTTCAATGTATTGGAAAATTGCAACAAAAAAATTTATCATATACCAAAACAAACACATTATGACTACACTTGGTTTTCAATTGTCTTGATGCTTGCGGCTATGGCCCTTTGGTTATTTTAATACTCTGCAATTCAGCTTGTTTGTGTGTGATTGGATAAATATTCAATATTATTTTAGTGATGCAAATGAAATTGCAGCAGGGTATCTAAGCTTCCATATGCCCTGCACAACAGAGTTATTGTTGCTGCTGTCATTGTTGTTAGTGTTCATTGTATGTGCTTGCTGGCGACAAAATAATTTTACAATGCTGACACATTTTATGTTTATTAAATCAGCAGACAGACAGGACACTGAACAGTGGACAATGGACAGTGGACAGTGGACAGTGGACAATGAACGGTGGGCAGTGAAGAGTGGACTGAACTTGTCTCGGACCCAAGCGTGAACCCCAATTTGTGCATGCTTCATTTGATTAAACATTTATGCTGAATGGCCCACCGCCTACCTGCCTGTTGTTCTATCGTTGTGTGTGTGTGTGTGTGTGTGTGTGTTGGGTGTATAAAATCATTCCATATGATTTACTCGCCAGTTCATTGGTCAGTCATTGGCGTTGGTCTGTCCCATCGGGCTGCTTTGGCTGCAGTCCTATCGCCAGTTGTAACCAAATCTACTGACCCAAAAATTAATTGATTGGAAAATGATGTAACATGCATTTATTGATTCATGTTAGAGTGCTAAGAGCACATGTGACCGTGTGTGTATGGGGGTCAAAGAGCAGCTTGTATCGCCAAACTAAACACAGTCGAAAATACACTCGAAAAATAGCGAAAATCAAAGAAGCTTTAATAATAAATAAAGCTGTTATTATATGCAAATTAAATGCATTATAAAAATTATTTTAAAACTTTCGAAAGTGTGTTTAATTAAAATAAAAGCAATGCTGTATATAATTTCGTGCAGTGTACAAGTTATTGAGGTCAGCAAAATGTTGTCTCTAGCTGCTGCTTTCAATTTGGTTTCCGGTCTGCCCACTTTAATACTTATCTGCTTATTGTATAGCACATGTACGATATATACCTAGATATACTCCTAGATATTTGGCTTTTTTGTTCATAATGGTGATCAGCCTGTTTATATACATATCGTGTGTGTGTGTGTGTGTAAGAATGTCTGCTTGTATTTTATGCAAAATCCATATTCAATTTGCCAGCTGAACATCTGTGCAAATATCAAATATTGACTACAAATACTGATAACACTCATAGCATATGTATACACATAGATGTGTGTATGTATGTATTGTACTTGCCTGCCTGGCAGCCCAAAGTCCATTTCCCACTTGATATGCTCGAGTGCTGTTGCTTTTACATTAAATTGCAATTATGTGTATTTGATTTTATTTGCCAACAAATACATCCCAGCTATGTGTTTGTATGTGTATGTGTTTGTTTGTTTTTCTTTGGAAATTACGATTATTAATAAAATCTTCTCTGGTGCACTGCATAATTGCTGACTTCTCGAGTGTTTGCCATGACGCCTTGATGCTACGCACTTGTTTTGCTTGATTGGGTGTTCAAGTGGCATATTTGAAGTGAACTTCATTTATTCCAGCACCTGCAGCAAAATAAAATATAAAATATTTAGTACATCATAAATTGCCGACATTTACTTTGTCATCGTAGCGAAAAATAATGTAGCCTAGTTCTGTGCGCTGGCCTTTAACAGCTCTCGCTTATGTTACCTCTAGCTCGCTATGTTAAGTAACAGCTGCTGGCTAAGTGCGGAAAAGCTTTCTGTTAAAATTAAGCTTGAGCATGGCTAAAAGTTTCTTTTAATTTTGGTTGAACGTGGCGCTTTCGAGGGAGTTGTATAAATATCTTAAATGTAGTTTATTACAGAAACTGCTTTAGGATATGAGCAAAATTGGTTAATACATTTCTTGAATGAATAAATTTAAATAAATTATTTTATATAGATAGATTTTAAATAAACAGGCGAGTCAGAAGTTTTTAAAAATCCATGACTATTTAAAAAATTTAATTATTTGTCTTGAAGGCTACTCTCTATATTCTATTTATTATTTTCTATGCTCTTTCTGCAAATAATTCAGCATTTATATTTACTCAAATTCGCTACGTAAGTTGCTCTATTCAGCCAGTTACCAATCGCATCGGCCATCTATCCATTTAGCCGTATTCCCTCATCAATTGTGGGATCAGAGGCAGCTACTTCAGCTCATAACTCAAAATGTATTTAGTAGCCAATCAAGCGGAATGACAGGCACAAGTTCAACGACAATAAATGCGACAAGAGTTGTGTATATAGTTTTGGAGCAACAACAACCACTTCAAGTGACTCATAAATGAAAATTGATAAACCTGGATAGACGTGTAGGTAGATTATATGAATTTATGCAATGGCATTCTTATGCGTGTTTGTATTTGTATTTGTGTTTGAATTCATTTATTTGCCTGTGCTTTGGCCATTGCCTTGTCTGTCTGCTTATTGTTTATTATTTTTGGTGGTCATATTTGTATGACTTGAGCAAAAGTCGCATTTCATTCATATTTATATATCCTTATTTAGGTATATTTATTAGCCATGCCATAAATTATGCCACATCATGTTTGTTTAGCGCACTGATGCCTTTTCGTTTTCTGGTCACAAAAATCTGAAATCTGAAATCTGTGCGCTTCCAACGAATCACAATTAACCATTATGTGATGTCAAATTAATTTTTTTCTTGTACTTCAGGTATAAATACCAAATAGAGCAAGCCCTCAACTTGGCAGCGCTGCTTATAATTAAATTAACTTGCCAATGGAACACGGAGGCAGAAGGGTTAAAAGGTTACTTGTTCAGCCGTACATCCCCCCAACCCAGCACTTAGCCATCCAACTGTTGCTCGAAATTATTATTGGGCAGAGTGGGTGCCTGGGTGGACAACAAAAAGGGTCACCAATAAAGTAATTAGGCGCTCAGTGTCCGAGAAATTTGTTACATCAAAGGACACGCCATCCCCCATTCCAGAAAAAAAGAGAAACAACCGAGATGCCTTTTGTCCAAAGTTGTGTTTTTTTTGTCTGGGTACAGTTTTGTTACCTTTTGTGTGCCGCCTGCTGCTCTAGCAATATGAGATTCAATTATTGCAAATAGGCCCGAAAAGACCGGTGCCGAAATGAAGTTCTAGATGGAGATAACTAAATTGTGCTCTAAGTGAAACACTCTACGCACTAAAAGTTCAAAAAGGTTGCAAATTGAGTGATTGACTGTGGATAATGAGAAAGCGGTTGGCAGCTGGTTTGTCAGTATAAAGTGCAAATTGATTGCTAACGCAAATTATACAAGATAGAAGTTCGATTTTCAACACTTCTGTTAATTAATTAAAAATATCTCTGGATGGTTTCAAGTTATCTAAATTTTAAGATTTCCTTAATGATATAGCAAATGTATATTTATTTGATATTTTAATTTTTAAAAATATTTCATTTGCTTTACAAATTTATCTGTAGATTGTAGAGAAATTTTGTGAATAATTTAATGTTTCCCTATTACAAAAAATATTTTATAGAATGTATCTGATATAAATTGATGGTTGATAAAAATGTTTTCAATATCTGTTAACAAGTAAAAATTAGTAATAATTTTATTACAACCGTATTCATCATTTTCATTTTATAATTATATTTCGTCAATTTTAAACAAAATTTAGCTTCACAAGTACTTACCAAAAACACTTGATAATTTAATCTGTGAATCAATTTGTTGTTAAAACTAAATTATTTGTTTGTTGAACAATTTTCTTGAAACTTAAACTTAAATTTAATTCAGAAAACTCGTTGGACGTATCTTTGGGGAATCTTTAATGCGGTCTTCTCAATCAATTTGGTGTAAATGGCCTATCATTTGGGCAGTTCTGGCAGGACCTGCTTTAAACTTGGCCCTGGCCAACAGCAACCGCTAAGATGCGTATCCGATAAGAGAGACAGCGACAGACGCTGTGATAGAGACAGCGAATCGGGTGACAGCATGACAGAAAGAGAGACATTTCATGTCGATTTTGTTTGTGCCAAAAAAAAGAGAGTGTCATAAAAAAGCTCAAGTTAAGCGAGGAAAAACAATATGCTTGCCACGGAACGAACTAAGTGAGTTAAAAAACTAGCAAAGCAGAATTCTTATCGGCTACAAAGTGACAAAATGAGAAAGAGAAAGAGTAGAGAAGCCAAGCGATATGGCACAACAAATGTAGAAGTGCTTATGGGTTTAAAGTTATGCTTTTTGCTTCTCTGTGTCAGTGTGTGCTGTGTTTTTATACCCTGTACCTACAAAATGAGTGAAACAGGGTTAATAAATTTGGAAAAATTTATTTAACAGGCAGAAGAGGCGTGGCAGAGCCCAAAAAATGTATATGTTATTGATCAAGTCAAGCTCAGTCGATGTAGCCATGTCTGTATGTCTGGAAGAGTGCGTGGATCTCGAAAACTATAAGAGCTAGAGCAGTAATTTTTGATATACAGGTAAGTGTTTATCAAACGCAGATCAAAGTTATTTTAAATGTTTATTGCCACGCCCCCCTTACGCCCTATGCGACAACAACCGATACAAAGTCGAATAACAAGCGTAATATTAAACATAGAGGGTTATTTGTAAAACTATATACTCTTTAGCATCATATTTATCAATTCTTAAAAGGGCATTTAAATCGGTTAAGAAAAACAGAAGATATTAAAGAAACCATATTGCAGGCTTTGCCCCGCTCTTCTTTAGACAGCGCAGCCATTATAGCAAGGTACTGATACTGCATAGGTTACAGGGTATTCTACAGTCAGACGCCTTCGACTGATCTGGTGCAAACTGATTTTTTCAACTGCTGATATTGAAGCGTCATGCTGGCGACACTTTTATGGAAAAGATGGAGGTACATTGTCTAGGTGTTGGACAGGCTCAAGGCTTCCAGGCTTCCAGGCATCCAGGCTTCCCCTCATGGCGCACATGTCAAGTATACGGCAACTGTCATAAATTCGGGTCGAAATTCTGTTCTTGTTTATGTAGGTCTGGCCTCACACAGATAATGTATACACTATGTGTGTGTGTGTGTGTGTATTTATATGTGCTTAGATATAAGTACATTTTATCGAAGTTGGCTAGCTAAAAAATGGCTTTTTAAAAAATTACATTAAATGTGTGCGCTTCAGTGGGCAGGAATTTATGTTGTTGCATGGTCCTTGGCCAGCAACAGCACAATGTTGTCGCCCAAGTGGCGGCCTTAGCAAACAGCAAACAGACAACGGACAACGGACAACAGACTACAGACAACAGCAACAAGAACACTATAAACAACACCAAATGGCACTTCAAGTGCCAGACAATCAATTGCGACACAAACAGAGAGGCACAACAAATTGCCGCCCGTCCCATGCAATTGTCTGCAGGAGGAAGTCGCTGTCTATCTCCATTTCCAACTCGTATAACTTAAAGCTGTGCCACTTCTGCCGCTGTCATGGCTGGCATTTGCTCGTATCACAACAAATTATATCGCACAACACATAATTATAAAACTAATTAGCTAAGAGATAGCCAGTAAATGGCTCCTCCAACAGCGCATAGCATTTATCAGCGAAATTCCTCTTAGAATGGAACGACTTTCTTCATCATTATTGCTTTAAAGTTGTTTAGACAGAATTTGACGTATTTAATACACATTCTATTTATAATTATAAATCTAATAAACAAATAAATACCTAGTAAATGGCTCCTAGAGCACATACAAAATATCGGGAAAATTATTATCAAAGCTAAACAACTTCAATTAGAGTTTGATACCATTTAGAAACTAATTAAAATCTTTGTTTTAGCTTCCTAAACGATTGAGCAGATCCCTGTGCTAAAATATTGATCGAAAAAGTATTCGTTTTTAATCAGGATAAGGCTCCAGGACGATTCTTGCAAGCCTATATAACAATTTTCTTGCGTTTTTGAGTAGAATTGTCGTTCGAAAACTAAGTTTTTTAACCCCAAATTCTAAAATTTTAATGTTTTTAATATTGTAAGGCACATATAAAGCGAAACCAATCCTTTAATTCGACAAGGACAAAGAATTAGACGAAATATTTTATAAAATCTGCATGGAACAGGATTTCAAAGGATTTGGTCAAATCCTTGGGCGATGGAGTTTCAAATCTATTCCAAAACAGCTTAAATGCAAAGAAAAATGTAAAACTCATTAATTTTAGGCATAAACTGCATTAAGTAAACAAAATATCCCATTAAAATTTGATATCAATGTTTTTGACAAAATACCTGTGCCGCGTTGGAAATGCCATATTTCAGTTTAACAAAATAAAATAAACAGAAAAAATATTTGGAAAATTTCCAAATTGTGATTTTTGTATACAAATACAATATATCTATCTAGAAAAATTAAAATAGCCAACTATTTTCACTTAGAATCTGAAATACCCGCCATTGAAAATATGCCATTTTTTGACAAAATATATGTGCCGACCAGTGTAGTAAATGGCTCCTAGAGCGCATAAAAAATATCGGGGAAATTATTATCAAAACTAAACAACTTTAATTAGAGCTTGATATATTTTAATATATTTTATTTCATATTTTAAATACATTTTATTTGTATTTTATATGCATTTAGTTAATATTTTATTTATATTTTATATTTAATTTACTATTAAACCATTTATATCCTATATGTTTCAATATTTAATACATATTTCATTTATATTTTTTTTGAACTTTATTTATATTTTATTTACACTTTATTTAGACTATTTTATTTATATATTCAATATGATTTATATATTTGATATAATTTTAAAATTGTTTGCAAAAATGCACAAATTATTTCCGTTCTTGATTTATAATCCTTTAGATGCCACAACATATCATTATTTTTTATGATTTCCTTTATTAAAGCGATTATACATGCTCAAAGCCGATTTCCCATCAATTTGTTTGTTCTAACATGACTTTTCTCTGCCCTTATTGCTGACATTTAAGCGCCTCTCCGTATCATAGACACGCCTTTGGTGTCGATAACAAGGGTAGTAAAAAAAACTGTGCAAAAAACTGGAGAAGAAAAATACATTGTCTCATTTTGGATTGTATTTTCCACTGGTACAAAAAGATCAAAGATAAATTTCCAATTTTTGTGCCATGCCTCATCAAACGCTCTCAAATACTACGTTGACAGCAGAGCCAGGTCCCTCGTCGGCCCCTGCCCCCTTTCTCAAAAGTGGAAACTTGAACTCATATGAAAAGATTTCGCTATTATACATTGTGGTGTTTGTTATATACTTGCTATTATTGTTGACTTTATTGTTATTGTAACGCCGCGTTGACGGCACTTTAACAATGTGTCTATACCCTATATTTAAAGAAAATTGGAAGGAAAAGGTATCATGAGAAGATTACAATAGGGACAGAATTATAGATAATTAAATAGAATATGGTTTGACTCGCCATTAGTGCTATTTATTAAAATTATTTAATATTATTAATCAGACCTGTTCTGAATTTGTACTTTAAGACAATTTGAAAAAAGCGTGCCATAAAAAACATCCATACATACATACATACCAGAATTAAAAATCATGGTTGGATGGTTGGATGTATTAGTAGATTTATTTATTACAGATAAATGTATTATTAGTTATTATATTTGTTAGATTTAAATTTATGTTTATATAAATTCCTAGTAAATCATTTTAAATCGTTTGATATAATTTCCTTCGGTGTTCTAGATCTCTTTCGTGCTACCATCTTTGGAGTAATTGCTGCTTAGGGTCGCTATTAAAAAAATATTTGAGAGTAAGGCCATTAAATTCAGATCTGAATATATATTCAACAGATTACAGCTGATCTTTGCAGGATATCCTTTCGTTAATACGACACTGATCTAGCTCCTTCTCATGTAAGATTTTTCTCTCGCTTTCGATTTTTGGCCTGAGCTGACAGCTCAGCCTTTGTTGGCCAGTGCCAAACACTTGACTACACACTCAACGTACTCGTGGCCTGGTCGCTGTCTACCAAATATACTGCCATGCCTGGCATTCCATTGCCAGCATTGGCCACTCGATGGCAGCAGCAATCACAGCCATGGAGTCATTGTCACAGTCATGGCCACAGTATACCATGAATGATATACCAACAACCAACAAGCAACAACACCCAACAACCAACAAGAATAAAGTCAATTGTATAGTATGACTGATGTCAGCGCCATCTGATGCAATTAAGTTAAATTTCAACCTACCGACAAAGATGACAATTCCAGCATTTTCACTTTGAAGTGCCATTATATACTGGCAATGTCAAGGCAATCATTTGCCGCGATTTTTTATAATTTGCACACACGATAAAAATTGAATTGGAAAAGCTACAGTCGAGCGCAACAGAACGTTGAATATTCTACACTTTAACTTTATATTTATTAGGTAAATATATCTAACTGCCATTAAAAACGAAAAGTTTGAGGTATATAAAATAAATAAATAAATAAATTAGGTTAGATAACGTGTAAATAAAATTTTTAAATGTTTTTTAATAATGTAAATAAAATAAGTTTAAGTCCTAATTGGCAGAAGCAGCCATAGCAGCTTAAATTAAAAATTATTTTCAATATATATTAATTTAATTACAATCAAAATTGGTCAAATGTCGTGTTATTCAATTTGTTACACAATTTAAAATGTGTTCAAATCTCTTAAAAATGAGAAACACAATAGTAAATATAATAATATTAAAAAATATATAAATATTATATTAATTAAATTCTCGTTTTATTATTTCTATACATTATTTCTAAATACAATAAAATATAGCTGCTTGAAAGAATATATCAATTATTTGCTCGTTTTATTATTTTTAGAGACACGATTAAATTATTAAATATATCTTCATTAATTGTTCCAACTTTCTAAACTTTTTCATGGCATTTCGTTTCAAATTACAGCTTATCTGAAAGGTGTGTATATTTTGTAATAAATAATATATTTTCCCCAATCGCGATTATTAAAATATCACGCTTTGTCTTCATTGAATACTGCAACTTTAATTCTGGCCAGCATATCATGGATAGACAGAGCGACAGCAATTTATGTGCCCTGGCAGAGAACTCAAATTACTCGCATTATCTACGCACTTCGGCACGCATCACACAAATCTATATGTCAACTCGAATGTCCACAAGCTACATAAAAATTGCTGGGTTTATTGACCCGGGGAGCTGGGGGACAAATTGCAGGGAGAGCGTGAAGTAAGTTGGAAGCATATGGAATAGTCGAGCAGTCTGCTTGGTCCGATAAGAACATTTGCTGTCTTATTAATATATACATACAAACAAATAGTAGTATGTATGTAGCAGTGCAGTCTGTCTGTCTGTCTGTCTTTGCCACCCTCTCAAGATTGTCCAGGGAGATTTATTAGTTGGGCGTTAATCCCCTGCGGCCTAATACATCATTTCAATTTGTTGCAAGTCGTGTTTATTTGCTGAACTTTTCCAGCAGCATTGTTTCTGCAGATTGCCAGCCATCGGCCAAAACTATTTCACTTATTTACTTTCATAACTTGCAAATTGTCAACTTATTGCCGGGCGAAGCGCACAAAAAGAAATTTCCCTCAAACTTTTATGCTGCGCCAAGTGGCTTATTATTTTTGCCCAGCGGGCGTGGCCTTTGCCCACTGTACCACACCGTAAAAATCGTATGCCCCATCTTATTTAGGTGCGTATATGTAATTTAATTAGCTTAAAAGTCCGCCTCCCATTGAGCATGGACAGTGCGTGCCAGTGATTTATATTGACAGTTGGCAATGAGCACTATGCTCTTATTCTTATAACTGTATTAGCCATGGCCAAGTGAGTTATCAGCCATCGATCTGTGTCTCAGCTGCTTGTGGTTAGTTCCTGCCACATATATTTGGGGCAACGTTTAATGGGGAAGGAGGTTTCTCTGATATTTCAAGCCCATCATTAATTAGTTAAATTTACGAGCCAACGCAGTGCAATCAATTGCAGCACTTTGTATTATTTTAATGAAATTAACACTATTTAATTAATTAACATGAAACAAATTAATAAATTCAATTCAATTCAATAAAGTCAATTACATACCAATTACAATTTGGAGCTCAGCAGCAGCAAAGTTTGATCAAACTAAGTGCACTAATTCAGTTGTGATGGAAGTAGTAGATCGACGTAAAGAAGTTTCGCTTAGATCGAACACACGAGTTCCATTTCAACCCAAATGATATGATATGACCGTAAATGATTGTCAGAAACGCATCGATGTTTGTTAAAGTTCAATCTATTTTGCCACTGCATTTTTAAACAGCTGAAATTTTTTTATTGAAAACTTAAGATTAGTAAACGCGTGGTTTGAGGCCCAAATTGATGCCAGTTTTCGAGCGTAAAATTAAATTCACCACGGGCTGCACTTCGGGGCCGAGAGGCAATAGCTCGAAGTGCCTCAGAACTTTGCTAAGGGTGCTCTTCATCTCCAGCATGGCGAATTTCTGTCCAATGCAGTTGCGGGGACCTGCCGAGAAGGGAGCGAATGCAAAGACGTCGATATTACTGTTGTTCTCGGGACTAAACCGTTCTGGATTGAATTTCTCCGGGTCTGGGAAATACTTTGGATCACGTTGAGCATGATAGGTGAGCAGCACAAAGTTGGTCTTGGCAGCATAAAGTTTGCCATCTATAAATAGGGAAATGTTATATTACATTAAAAAAATATATTGGCCCTCTTGACTTACTTAGAGTAACATCTTCAAATATTTTCCGTCCAATTAGAGGAACCGAAGGGTATAAGCGTAATGATTCCTTAATAACACATTCCAAGTACTTGAGTTCTCCCAGATCTCGCATAGTACTGCTCTTTGTCTTATCAGTACCAAAGACTTCCACACATTCTTTAAAGGCACGATCTTGTTGCTCTGGATTTCTGGCCAATAAATACAGGGTATGTGAGATGGCACTGGTAGTTGTGTCATGTCCCTCAAACATAAATGTGTCGACCTCCTCTCTGATATCCTCATTGCTCAGCGGCTGTCCGTCTACTGTGGACTGCAGAAGTACGTCCAAAAGAGCCATGCGACGTTTGCTGCCCACATCGTCCTCCACGGAAGTTGCGTCAGCTTGTTCAGAGTCTTTCAGAGATTTTTCTAGGGTATCACGCCGCTCAGATATGACTTTATTGGTAAAATCATGCATGACCTTGATGTGCTTGGTCATTTTGTCGTAAAGTTTTGGATAGAAGAGGCGCATGCCCAAATCAAAACGTTGTACGGCACTCATAAACCGCTCAGCCATCATATTGGATACACTGCAGCAAAAGAGAGGGCAATTATTAAGATTCTAGATAAGAGAATTAACATACGTTTTAACGGATTGCACATATGGAAAGTTGGGTGATTGTTGGGCATTGATTTTGACGCCCATCGATGTCTCGGCTATAATGTCAAGAGTCGCTAGACAAGCGACAGGGAACATATCGATAACAGTCTTGCCATCAGCTCGATTGTAGAGCTTCTCCACCATTATTGTACTATGGTGATCGAAAACCTCGACAAACTGTTCCAGTATCTTGAAGTGGAATGTGGGAGTGATGATCCTACGGCGTTTGAACCATTTCTTTCCAGTGCTCAAAAGTAATCCGGTGCCTAGCCAACATTGTATTAGTTTGTAGAGATTACCTTTCGTTATTGTTTGTTGACTGCTTAATACAGCTTCAATCAAACGTGGATCTGCGGTCTGAACTATACACTCGTGGAATACTTGTAGGTATACGTTCTTGCCGTATGTAGCCATTAAGCTGCTTTGGAAATCTAATCTGTCTGAACAAATAAAATCAAACATAAATTTTATGACCATTCATAAAATATTGTTATGTAAGTACTTATATTAAATACACTTTTTGAAACCGATGGAATAAAATAGCTATTTTAAATAAATTGAATATGCACTTACTATCTGCGTTTGCGCGCATCATAATCAAAGGTGCATTTCCAACCAGGGGTAGTGTCCGAGGTCCTTTTATGCCAGCTTCGGCATAGAGCTGCTTTCGACGCTTCAGTTTGAGGTGATCCCAGAGCAACAGAGCTCCGAAAAGAAGCAGTCCGAGTTCCAACCACATGACGTAGTTTTAAACCTCAATAATTCAGTTCAAATATTGTAATTCTAAGCTTAATCACACTTGCCACTTGTGCGTCTGATGTTGATCTGTTTGCCCGAACCAAGCCGACAGCTGCTTTTGAATCGTCTACAAGGTTTCTATTAAACTGATAAGATTAAGTTGTTTCGGCCGTATCGCTAGAATTTAGTTGTTGTTTATGTGGTATATTG
Organism: Hypselothyrea guttata; assembly: GCA_035045125.1. NCBI lineage: Eukaryota > Metazoa > Arthropoda > Insecta > Diptera > Drosophilidae > Hypselothyrea > Hypselothyrea guttata. Next base: position 17,814 of record JAWNNJ010001017.1, read on the forward strand.
AACTATGTACGAAACTGTGATTTTATTCGATTATTGGGCATCCGTCGATAACAATTGCCGAAATCAATGTGGCATACCATTGAAACACCTAAATTTAGAATTTTGATTTTAGTTGATTTTGCAGATAAAACAAACTCCAATACATTAATTAGGTATTATTAGGGAATTACAAAACAACATTCAAAATTTAAAACAAACTTGATGTGCTTTTATTTTTGATCTACCTACATAAATTTAAATTGTTGATTATGTTCAAATAATGTTCTATGACCTTTTCGATATTGGAATCCCAATTAAATCGAAATATTTTGAATTTTATATTGATTACATTATACATAATCTAAAGTCATCAGTTTGTCAGACGTTCTCTTAAAGATATACATATGTATATTTATATTTATTTTCCGCATACTCGAATTACTGAGTCTTACTTATATTAAATGCATAGAGTAGTGTGAAATTGTGGGGGAAAGGAAGAGCTGATAAGTAGTATAAGAGATAATATAAATGCTGTTTATCAAAATGTATTATGTTGTTTGTGAGAGCATAAAGATAAGACATTTCTAAAGGTTTCTCTTTTTATACAGGCATTTCTCTTACATCTATCTGTCTCTTAGTTTTTTGTTTACTTGATTCCAAGAGAGGCCTTTCTTGGAATAGGTTAGTTAACCTTATTTGTTAACTTATATAAGGAAAAATTAAAAATATACGGACGGACAGTTAGACGCAACCGACACTTAAATACCCTGCACATTTTGCTCCAACATTTTATAACTTTCGTGGTTATATTCTTATTAGCCATGTGCCTGAGTTTGCTTTGACGTTTTCACCTTAATCGAAGAGCAACTCTCATAGTACAACGAAAGGGTGCACAGTTCAATTGCAGTTTTATTGCAGTACTTTGAATTAGTTAATAGCACATAACACTAAATTCACATTGAATATATTAATAAATTAAAATAAACTTGAACCAATTACACTTCTGCGCTCACTTGCAACAACGTTTGATCAAGCGGTGTGCACCAAACGAAGGTTTTGATCCAACTAAGTAGATCAGTGACCGACAATGCGGTTTTCTCACAAACCGGAAAATTTGTTCTACCCGGCCTCTGTCGATACACCAACGTTGACTGTGAATATTGACTTCGGCATTTGCCTTCGGGTCGCTTTTGTTGTAATTTTGCTCTCTCTATTTTGGATTGGTTGACGCTGGGCGCCGAAAACTCCAATCAGTAGTAGATCAGTCATCAACGAGGCAGCAGCTTCGTCGCACAATTTTATATGCACACTGAACAAAATGTTTGACGAAGATTGGGAAATGAAATTTTTCAGTATTTTCATTATTGAAAACAAAGATGATGGCCCGGAAAGCGGGATATGAAATTTTTTAACACCAATAAATAAATTACATAAAAACTAAAGGCATTACAATGACTGATTTCAAATGATTTCGGATTTAATACACTGCTCGTCACTTGAATAGCACGCTCAGCTCACCCATATTGTTTTGTCCATAACTTTTAAACAAAATAAATAACATTATTAATTTAAAGTTTCTATTTATTGTTTAATTAATATTCTTTGTGGAAAAAATAAAAAAAATTTAATTTGGTCAACCATTGATTTATAAAATAATTTTAAACGTAAATAGTGCATATATAGCACAACAAATACTGTTCATTTGAATAGCACCTTTAAAATAAATAAATATATTTAACATTTTTAAAATTTTATAAAAATTTTTTTTTATGTATTGATAATATATCTATAAGAAAAAAATATTTTTGTAGTGGGTTGAGAACCGTTATTCAACATAACCTCAATATAACCTCAAATTGGGAAGTCAATCATATAAACATCTTATATAGTTAAAAAAAATGGCAAAAGCAAAAAAGTTGTTAACAATTTTATTAAAAATTATTCAAATTATAGAAAAAAAATTTGAAACAACGCAAAATTAGCGCTATAAGTGATACATATAAGCGGCCAATCCTGCGGCACGACTCAAATTCTCATGACTTGGTGGGCAAAATTGGAGTAAAGCAAGTGTTAATGTGAGCAAAACTATCGAATGGTAGGTTATTTTAATAGTTTAACACATTAAATAACTAAACTTAAAAAAAAAAGTACCACTTAACCCCACACGAAAGAAAGCTCGATTAACTTCTTGCCGCGTTCTTGCCGCGCGAATATGGCATGTACCAAGGCATGTTACCATGGAGTTTTCTTTAACGAAAAAAGTTAAGTTTGGATAGCTAGACGTTTTTAAAATATTTTAAATTATATTTAATTATTATTTTTATGATGTGAGTGAAGAAACTCATCACTTGGAGCGTTCGATTAGCCGAGGGGGGCGTAGTTATGGTGAATGGTGCCATATCTCATTATGGGACCTGCAAACTCCAAGCTTGTACTTTTTTTTTTAAGTTTAGTTATTTAATGTGTTAAACTATTAAAATAACCTACCATTCGATAGTTTTGCTCACATTAACACTTGCTTTACTCCAATTTTGCCCACCAAGTCATGAGAATTTGAGTCGTGCCGCAGGATTGGCCGCTTATATGTATCACTTATAGCGCTAATTTTGCGTTGTTTCAAATTTTTTTCTATAATTTGAATAATTTTTAATAAAATTGTTAACAACTTTTTTGCTTTTGCCATTTTTTTTAACTATATAAGATGTTTATATGATTGACTTCCCAATTTGAGGTTATATTGAGGTTATGTTGAATAACGGTTCTCAACCCACTACAAAAATATTTTTTTCTTATAGATATATTATCAATACATAAAAAAAAATTTTTATAAAATTTTAAAAATGTTAAATATATTTATTTATTTTAAAGGTGCTATTCAAATGAACAGTATTTGTTGTGCTATATATGCACTATTTACGTTTAAAATTATTTTATAAATCAATGGTTGACCAAATTAAATTTTTTTTATTTTTTCCACAAAGAATATTAATTAAACAATAAACAGAAACTTTAAATTAATAATGTTATTCATTTTGTTTAAAAGTTATGGACAAAACAATATGGGTGCGCTGAGCGTGCTATTCAAGTGACGAGCAGTGTATATTGAGCTAGGTGCATATCATATTATTTAGTTCTCAAATTGTTTTGCACAGTGTAATGCATTAAACGTCTCCCACGAAGTTAACTTCGTTGATTTTCTTACTCACACAAATGCAATTCTATAATGTGAATGTATGGGTACCGACCGCTGAACTTGATCAACGTCGAATCAAGCAAAGTGCATTTGTCAGCAATGACGTCATTGCTTTTCAGAAACGAATCGTTGTAGTTTAAAGTTCAATATCGTGGACTGACAAAAAACAATACATAATTGTAATAATTTTATTATAACTAATATTATAAAATACTATTTGACGCCTTCTATATACATATATAGAGTATACATGTATAGAGTATAGAGTTAAATTCTTAGCTTAGTAAACGCGTGGTTTGAGGCCCAAATTTATACCAGTTTTCGAGCGTAAAATTAAATTCACTACGGGCTGCACTTCGGGGCCGAGAGGCAATAGCTCGAAGTGCCTCAGAACTTTGCTAAGGGTGCTCTTCATCTCCAACATGGCGAATTTCTGTCCAATGCAGTTGCGGGGACCTGCCGAGAAGGGAGCGAATGCAAAGACGTCGATATTACTGTTGTTCTCGGGACTAAACCGTTCTGGATTGAATTTCTCCGGGTCTGGGAAATACTTTGGATCACGTTGAGCATGATAGGTGAGCAGCACAAAGTTGGTCTTGGCAGCATAAAGTTTGCCATCTATAAATAGGAAAATGTTATAAATGTTATAATAAATTTTTAAAAAAGTTGGATAGTCTCTTGACTTACTCAGAGTAACATCTTCCGTGATATGACGTCCAATTAGAGGCACCGGCGGGTATAAGCGTAATGATTCCTTAATAACACATTCCAAGTACTTGAGTTCTCCCAGATCTCGCATAGTACTGCTCTTTGTCTTGTCAGTACCAAAGACTTCCACAACTTCTTTAAAGGCACGCTCTTGTTGCTCTGGATTTCTGGATAGTAAATACAGGGTATATGCAATGGCACTGGTAGTTGTGTCATGTCCCTCAAACATAAATGTGTCGACCTCCTCTCTGATATCCTCATTGCTTAGCGGCTGTCCGTCTACTGTGCTCTGCAGAAGTACGTCCAAAAGAGCCATGCGACGTTTGCTGCCCACATCGTCCTCCACGGAAGTTGCGTCAGCTTGTTCAGAGTCTTTCAGAGATTTTTCTAGGGTATCACGACGCTCGGATATCACTTTATTGGTAAAATCATGCATGAGCTTGATATGCTTGGTCAATTTTCTGTAGAGACTAGGATAAAAGAGGCGCATGCTCATATCGAAACGCTGTATGGGACTCATAAGTCGCTCAGCCACCATATTTGATACACTGCAAGAAAAGAGAGGGCAATTATTAAGACTCTAGATAAGAGAATTAACATACGTTTTAACGGATTGCACATATGGAAAGTTGGGTGATCGTTGAGCATTGATTTTGACGCCCATCGATGTCTCGGCTATGATATCGAGAGCCGCTAGGCAGGCGACTGGGAACATATCAATAACAGTCTTGCCATCGGCACGATCGTATAGCTGCTCCACCATTGTGGCACTCTGTTGATCGAAAACCTCCACAAACTGTTCCAGTATCTTGAAGTGGAATGTAGGAGTGATGATCTTGCGGCGTCTGAACCATTTCTTGCCTGTGCTCAAAAGTAATCCGGTGCCCAACCAATCTTGTATTAGATCGTAAAGATTACTTTTCGATATCGTCTGTTGACTGCTTAAAATGGCTTCAATTAAACGTGGATCTGCCGTCTGAACTGTGTACTCGTGGAACATTTGTATGAATATGCTCTTGCCGTATTTAGCCATTAAGCGGGATTGTAAATCCAACATTGCTAGAAAGAAAAATTGAACATGAAATTTAGCACAATTCAAAAAAATTAAATAGTTTGTCTGACTATTTTTGATGAATCATAGTTGAACGTTAAAGAATCTTTTTGAAGTAGATAAAATTAAATTGTTTTCCTAATTGTTTTTAAGTGAAATTAAAATATACGAATGGAGAAAGATCTTGCATAGTTTTACAAGTGGTTAAAATATTTTTAAATATAAACATCTTAAAGCCTTAACTGTATGCACTTACTATCTGCACTTTCGCCCATCATAATCATAGGCGCATTTCCAATCAGCGGTAGTGCCCGAGGTCCTTTGACGCCAGCCTGGGCAGCGAGCTGCTTTGTACGCTTCATTTTGAGGTGATCCCAGAGCAACAGAACCCCAAAAAGAAGCAAACCGAGTTCCAACCACATGACGCAGTTTTAAATCACAATAAAGGTGTTCAAATAAAACTACTTAGTATATTGCTCAAATAAACTAATTCTAAGCTTAATTACACTTGCCACTTGTGCGGCTGATGTTGATCTGCTGGAGCAAACCGAGCTGGAAGCTCCTTTTGTACTGTCTCGTGTTCCCATAAAACTGATAAGATTAGGCTGTTTTGGCCGTATCAGCGAAATATTGTTGTTGTTTATGTGGTCGATTGAACTATGCGACTGTGATTTTAATCGATTAAAGGGCATCGGTCGATACCAAATAATAATAAGTTTATAAAACATAATTGAAGCTTTATGATTTAAGTAGTTTTACATTTATATTAAAATAACGGTGCAAAACCTTTCAAGTCTTCCAGTTGCTAATTACTGATAATGAACAAGATCAGATAATAAGATCAAATCATACTTTGGAAGAATTACTAAAATGAGTTATCTATCAAATTTATATATGAATTTCTAAATTGTTTCTTGATTACATATATGTAATATAAAATATAGCTTACAGCTAAACTTATCGAATTAAAAATATTTTTCTGATTATCAATTAATTTGAATAAAAATGTCCCTCATATTGACTCCATGCAGTTTTATATTGAAAACGAAAATGTTTTACAAATTACTCTAATAATAACTAAATTATAAATTATAACTAAAGGAGTGTGACGATCAACATATGAAAGAAACTTGATCTGCATGTGGTTAACATCTATTTAAATTCTAAATTTGAATGCTTTAGAATTTGTTCTAAGCCCAGTTTAATGGGTAAAAGGAATGTAAGTTTTCACTTACAGATTCCTTACTTCCAAAAATAAATTTATTAAAATTATTAAATATGAAATAATTTAAATATACTATAACCGCTTACTTATTGGAGTCCCAAAAACTATGAAAATATTTTGAATTTTCATAATTACAATACAAAGTTTAATATTGTCGAGTAAGCATGAATCGACAGTTTTGGAAAAAGCTTGTTATAATGATGATAGCGCAATAATATAAAGTCTAGCCAAATAAATAATAATCTAGCGTCATATGTTTCTCGGACGTACGCCAAAAGATAATAATAGTTCATACTCGTTTCACTGACACACTGAATGAAATGTATAGAGCACAGAGTAAAAGAGAGAAATTGTGTGGGAAGAGCTGATATGAAAATGTATTACGGTGATTGTTTGCGAGCGCACGTAGACTTTGTCCCACATAAAACTGATAAGAAATTGCTGTAGGTTTCTCTCTTTATACAGGCGCTACTCTTCCTCTTCCAATCTCTCTTAGTTTTTTGTTTACTTGATCCCAAGTGAGATCTATGTTGGGTTAGGTTAGTTAACTTTATTTGTTGAACTTATATAAGGCAATAATAGAAACATTCGGAAAGACTATAGTCGGCCGCAACCGACATTACAACACCCGTAGACCATGCTTAATATTTGATTATTATTATTATAGTGCTTGTACATATATTTATATATATTTATATATTTTCTACAAAAAAAAAATATAATCAAGGCAAAACAATTATAATATATTATTAATGACTAATAAAAAAGCAATCAATTCTTTTAACTTTTCGGGTGGAAAGTAGCAACCTTTATACTATTTTCTGCTGCCAGAAAAAGCTAAATTTGAAATATAAAATAAAAAAAAATATCTTCAATTAAACATAAATTAAACTAAGATTTAAATAAATATTATGGTAAGAGCCATTAACGCAATTTTTTCAAAACATATCTGTAAATATTTGATAATTCTGAAACCGGCAAAGTTGGCAACGCTGGTCTGCATCAAACGATCTGCCGCACTTTTCTTATCAGCATGTGCCGTGCTGTGCCGGTTCCACCTGTAGCGAAGAGCGACGCTTTTGCTCGCTGAGCTCTCTTGTAAACTGCTACAGCTGATAATGCGGGGCTGCCAACTTGACAAAATAAAAACTCAGCACAATATGGGAGCAGTTTATTTTATGAGTATTTCATTAAAACATATTAAAATTGTAAAATATTTTTTTTCATTATTCAATCGAGTCTTTGAATTTTTTGAAAAGAATTGAGTATATTTAGCATTATTGCTTATCAGCAGCGGCATTAATGCAAGATCAATGTCGAAAATTAAATAAATAAAATAAAATTAAGTAAATAAAATAAAAAATTGTATTAAATTGTGTACAATATCAAAATAACTTTCAGGGAAACCCAAAAATAAGTAGGGAATAATAAATATATAATTATTTATAAATACTATATAAATTCATTTTTACAGTTTTTTTGTAGTCATTTAAATTAAACTCAGCTCATTTTGACACTGAAACCGGCACCTAATTACTTCATTTTGTTGAGCTTTTCTCCTAATAAACGCGTGGTTTCAGGCCCACATTGATGCCGGTGGACGAACGTAGAATTAGGTTCATTACGGGCTTTACTTCGGCACCGAGAGGCAATAGCTCAAAGTGCCTCAGAACTTTGCTAATGGTGCTCTTTATTTCCAGCATGGCGAATTTCTGGCCAATGCAGTTGCGTGGACCTGCCGAGAAGGGAGCGAATGCAAAGACGTCGATACTGCTGTTGTTCTCAGGACTAAACCGTTCCGGATTGAATTTCTCCGGGTCTGGGAAATACTGGGGATCACGTTGCGCATGATAGGTGAGCAGCACAAAGTTGGTCTTGGCAGCATAAAGTTTGCCATCTACAAACAGGTAAATGTTTTTATTAATTCTGATAAATATTAGTTAACACTTGACTTACTCAGAGTAACATCTTCCGTGATATGACGTCCGATCATGGGCACTGGGGGGAATAATCGTAGAGATTCCTTGATGATGCATTCCAAGTACTTCAGTTCTCCCAGATCTCGCAGAGTACTGCTCTTTGTCTTATCAGTACCAAAGACTTCCACAACTTCTTTAAAAGCGCGCTCTTGTTGCTCTGGATGTCGGGATAGTAAATACAGGGTATATGCGATGGCACTGGTAGTTGTGTCATGTCCCTCAAACATAAATGTGTCGACCTCCTCTCTGATATCCTCATTGCTCAGCGGCTGTCCGTCTACTGTGGACTGCAGAAGTACGTCCAAAAGAGCCATGCGACGTTTGCTGCCCACATCGTCCTCCACGGAAGTTGCGTCAGCTGACTGAGAGTCTTTCAGAGATTTCTCTAGGGTATCACGACGCTCGGAGATGACTTTATCGGTGAAATCATGCATGAGCTTGATATGCTTGGTTAATTTGCTATAGAGTCTGGGATAGAAGAGGCGCATGCTCATATCGAAACGCTGTAAGGGACTCATAAACCGCTCAGCCATCATATTGGATACACTACAAGAAAAATGAGGTCAATTATAAAATTTATAGATTGAATGTTGCAGAAATAACTTACATTTTTACGGATTGCACATATGAAAAGTTAGGTGAGCGTTGTGCGTTAATTTTGACGCCCATCGATGTCTCGGCTATGATATCGAGAGCCGCTAGGCAGGCGACTGGGAACATATCGATAACAGTCTTGCCATCGGCACGATCGTATAGCTGCTCCACCATTGTGGCACTCTGTTGATCGAAGACCTCCACAAACTGTTCCAGTATCTTGAAGTGGAAGGTAGGAGTGATGATCTTGCGGCGTCTGAACCATTTCTTTCCTGTGCTCAAAAGTAATCCAGTGCCCAACCAGGAATGCAGTAGACTGTAGAGATTATTTTTCGTGATTGTCTGCTGACTGCTCAGTATGGATTCAATCAAACGTGGATCAGCAGTCATAACTCCATACTCGTGGAACATTTGCATATATAAGTTCTTGCCATATTGTGATATTAATCGTGTTAACAAATCCAACATGGCTAAAAAGAAAAAACAACAGCCCCATTCATTGAAATATTGTTATTTACAAGTATTATTAATAAATTTTAATCGAATGTTTAATACTCTATTTTAGGGTGATTACATAATGTATTGGAGATTAACAATTTGCTTTATTTTTTGCAAATGAATTTGTCATTTCAACGTCATACTTGCCAGCACTTTTTAACTATTTATACTCACTATTGGCGTTTTCGCCTATCAAAAATAAAGGGCCATTTCCAATAAGAGGAGCTGCTACTGGTCCTCTGACCCCAGCCTCGGTTAGGAGCTGCTTTTGGCGCCTAAGTTTCAGATGATCCCAGAGCAACAAGGCTCCAAATAAAAGCAGACCGACTTCCAACCACATGACGCAGTTTTAAATCTCAACAAAGAAGTCAAAATAAAACTATACAATTTCAATATAATTTTACGCCCAATTAGACTTGTTCGCTTGGGCAGTTTATGTCGATCTGTTGGAACACTGCAAATTGACAGCTACTTTAGTACCGTCCCCAGCAAGTGTTCGAATAAAACTGATAAGATTAGGCTGTTTTTGCCGTATCAGAAATGTTTGTGCTCACTGGAACATAGTCGTTGTGTATATGGTGGATTGAACTATGCCACTTTGGTTTTAGATTAGCTGATAATCGAATATTGGTCATAAGCCGATAACGGTTGAATTTATTTGGTGTACAGGGGGTAACTTTAGTTTTATAATGTTGGTAAATACTGAATTAAATGCCAAATTTGTATATCTGAAATATTTAGAATCTTAAATAATCCCAAAAGACTTCAAGCTTTACAGTATCCACGCAATGAAGCATTTATAAGATAAACCCTTAAATCACATTTCAGAAGTTGTAAAAAATTGTTGTAGGTGTAAAATTGCAATTATAATTTATTTTTTAATGTCTGTTGAACAATAATTGTTGTTAAAAACAAACTCTACATCTTAGAAACCTAAAATGTCTTTTATTTTAATATTATTAAATGGAAATTTGTGGTTTTATATTAAAGAATTAATAAATGAATTCTGTTTTACAATCTTAATAAATAAGTAAATAAATAAATAAGATATTAAACTATTAAAAAATGTTTTAATTTTATTTATTGTTTCTTAGCCTAACCAGCTAAATTAAAATGGTTTAGAAATTATAAATTATCTATAATATAAACATTGAAAATAAATATTATATCATTGCATAACAATCTGAAAAACTATTAAAATATTTATTAGCTTAATTATTGCACTAAAAATTTAAATTCTGTTTAGTTGCCATGAATCGACAGTTTTGGAAAAAGTTGACTCAAATGATGATAGCGCAACAAAATCGAGTTAAATAAATCCTTAATCTAGTAACACGTATTTGCTGGATGTTCCCAAAAAGATAACTTCTGCACGTACTCGTATTACTGGTATACTGAATGAAATGTGTAGAGCACAAAGAAGTGAGCCGAAAGAGAACATTCGAGAGCTTTCAAAGTTCGTTTCCCATAGAGATAAGAAATTGTTGGTGGTCTCTCTCCCTCTTTTTGTACGTACTTCTCTCACATCATTGGGATAGGTCAGTTTAGTTTATTTGTTGGAACTAGGTAATATCAAATAAATTATGTATATAAAAACTATATTTCCAAATGATGAAGAAATACATTTACATTATTTATTTTAATTTATAAATCATAATTTCATTGTGTATTTGCTCTCCATTCATTTTCTTAACTTTATAATGCAACTTTGTAATTATAATTTGTTAATTATAATCTAAGTATATAGATATTTTGCATTATTACAATATTTTTTTAAATATTGTTTAAAATTCTAAAATATATTAAAATATATTATATTTATATAGACATATTTTTTAAGTTTTAATATTTTTGTGGACTTTATTTCATATTTCTATTGTATACTATGTACCCTTACGGTATGCGTGTGTTAGTTATTTGTTAATTAAAATGGCTTCAGCCTCAGCTAGAGATAACAAATGGTTGTGTTTGCGTTTCTTTGTTGTTGTTAGCACTGAATCAGCTCAATTTCCTCTAATCAAGTCAATTAGTTGTAAATGTAATAATAACCGATGTTAAGCAGACAGACAGGAAACGACCGCAAACGAACATACGAAATGACTGTGTGAGGGGTGGGGGAAGGGGAGGTGAAATTTACATAGTTACAGTGGTTCGGAAAAGTATTTGCATATTGTATGACTGTGAGTGACGTCAGCCCTGAGATAATCAGACGTGCAGGGGTCGTGTCCTTCTGTTGTATTTCCGCTTATTTCGTTTTGTTTTTCCATTCGGTTCTTGGATGCTTTTTCTCATTTTGTTTGGTTTATCTGCATGAACTTGTTTTTGCTTTTAATTTCCTACACGGTGTGCGGTTTATGATCGCCAAACTACCCACAGTGTGGTCATGGCATCCAGAAGCCAATGGGGACACAGCCAGGGAAGGGGAGAGGGGCGAGAGAGAGAAAAGGAGCTCAAGGAGAAACAGTTCAAGTCCCAGTGGTGGCACTTTCGATCTCTGTCTGTGGCATTTGGATGATTAATGTGTTTACACAGCCAGCGAACGTTGCGGTCGAGTCTGATTTGAAAGGGTTAAAAGGCGTAAACACAAACAAATATTCACATATACACACACACACACACACACACACACATGTGAGCCCTGTCCTCTTTGCGTAATTTTATTTATTATTCTTTTCCTTGGAATTGACTCTCGCAGGGGAGCCAGAGTTCCCTATATATGTAGACATATGTATATTAAAAATGCTCTGGCACCCTTTTATTTTTGTTTACATTTTTACATTTTGTTTTTATTTGCTGCAGCGTCAACAATTTAATTAGTTAAGAGCCGCAAGGCTCATGCCAATTCATACAATTTAACCAGGTTATACAGCAAACATCATCTGCTTCACTCCCTCCGTCTCCCTCTCACACTCTCTCCGAGAGATACTCTGCTATCTCATGTCTCATTTCGTCGTATTTCTTTTGGGTTGCCATTTGCTTTCATTTTGCTAAGGCGCTGTCGCATAATCTTTTTGCACCACGTTAAGTGGCCGGAATTGAAATTTACGATTGCACGGAAAAGGTAACGCAAATAAATGTGTGCCAACTTGGCCAACAAACTGGCGCTTGGCCAGCACCAGAGATGGCATACAAATACAGTTAAAACTATGTAAATCTGGCTTGATTCAAGTCATATTTTAGACGGCTCAAATTAAAAAAAAAAATACAACTAGAAGTAAATCAAAATAAATTAATAACAATAATTTCTTTATAATACGTACTAGAACTGCATTATTAATAAAATACCAGTTTTTATTTAATTGCTTAATTTTTTATAAAATTAAATAAATTATAATAAATTCTTAATTTAGAAATTAACCCACAAAATATTCTTTATATACAATTAATTGAGTGAAATAATGTGCCGCAAATAAATTGCGCAACTAAGATATTATTAATGTTTAGTATTTATTTTGGTTAAAAATAAAATTTATAAATAATTAAGATGGATACATTTTAAACAATATTTGTCATAAGATATTAAATGTGTAAAGGAATTAATTAAATTAATAAATGAGTTTTAGAGTTTTGCATTTAAAGAAATTGAAAGGTATAGATTTTTTTTTTATTATTATTTAGCATAAATAATTTAAAATAAGTAAATTAAGGCAGATGCCTCACTTAAAAATATGTACCCTTATAAATTTAAAACAATAAAATATAGAACATGATTTTGTGTAATTTTGTAAATAAATATTTACTGAGTTTCGTACTTAAAGTAGTAATACAAAAATTCAATTGATAGCTTTATAATATTAATTTAACAGTTGTGTATTTGCTTTACAAACATTACAGCTATAAATAATATATATTTTATTTGATTAATAGTATTGATATTCCTTCACAATCTCTAGTAAAAATGCGCCTAAAAGTATGCCGTGTCACGTTGCCATACCTAGAAAGGGTTTTAAATTATTTAAGTGTGGCCGGGCAGTCGCAAAGTGTGGCCACATGTGGGCCGTGATGTGGGGGGTTCGGGGCTGGCGCTAGGCAGGTGCCAATATTAAATAGTTTAAATGAGAGCCCGAACTGGGAAAAGTGACTTTGTGGCCGTGATAAGCAGGGCGAACCCTTTTGATTTGGTTTAGGATTTGCGGCTGTGGCTGTTCCCCTGTTAGCCTTTTAACTCGTTAGTTATGCGCCAAGCCGAAGGGATGAATTCTTCAAGTGGCGCAAAAGGGACAGCAGGACAGCAGGGGTTGGGGCGGGGAGGGGAATCACATTGGGCTTACGGTTTATTTAAAAGGCCAGTGCCACATGTTTGGGGTTTTGTGTGTGTTTTAATATGACACCTTTGCCGATGGTAATTTATCACCTCAGCACTGGGGACATATGCTTTGGGGCTCTGGCCCAATGTGATTGTCTGTGTATCTGTGTGTGTGTGTGTGTGTTTTTATAAGCAATGGGGGATTAGGCAGGCGGTGACTTTAATGTGGGACCAACTGATGTTGGCTGCAAGATAATTAGTGAGCGTCGTCCACAAGATTTATGCATGCGTGTAAATGGCTTAAAGTCGCTAACAAATAAAGGCCAAATTAAATGCAAACAAACTAAGCAGCGTCTAATTAAATCGCAGCCAGCCACTATTTAGGCCAATGTGCATATACCCAACTCAACGCTGTCACAATTTCTGAAATGTGCCATCAATCTGCTGCTGGTCAGCCGGCCAACAGATGCCAACTGGCAACTGCCCAAGCGGACCAATTGGGCCAACTCATTTGAGCCTTCGTGGTACAAGTCATAAAGCTGACACTTGTCCCACAGCTCACCGACTGTTTAATTAAGTTTATCCAACTGAATGTCAACGTTTTCTGCACCTTTATCAACTCTAAAACTGTCATATTAAAATGGCTAAGCCTTCCTCAAGCCGGATTGCCACCTGTAGACCAACGATGTCCCTAATAATTCTGCCCGAACCCTTGCCTGTCTGTATATACAATGTATGCTCGTACCTCATCTTTGACAGCTACATTAAATTGCCAAACTATTGCAAACGGGTCTCGAATAAGTCAATATATTAATAATGATTGGAATATAGGAACTGACAGCGTGTATTAAATTTAGTTTATGTTGTAGCTAAGCTTATAAATTTAGTTAAATTATTTTGGGGTTCAATTCAGTTTAGAAGGCAGTTCCATAATCAGCTGAATGTAAGCCTTGAATTAAGTGAATTATATTATCTGTTATTCGGCAAAATAATATTTAATTTTGAATAAAGTGAAGTTTATTATTATTATTATTATTTTACTTTCACATAAATCAGATGAAGGATAATCCTTGAATCAGATTAATTTAATTAAATATCTTTCAGAACAAAAGCCTTGAATCAGTTAAATCAGATTTGTTAAATCTTTTAAAATTCTCTGTCAATGCACCAAATAATTAACCCTTTCGACCCCGCATTTTTCTCCGTAGAGTGAAAATTTTTTTTTTGATGCCAATCTACTTGTATTAATTTTGTAAGATTTTAGCAAAAAAAATTAAGTTGCCACGCCCATTGGTATGGGCGCTAGCGAAAGTTGCTTGTGAGCAACGTTGGGCCATGGTGGTATAGCAATGGCCATAGAAATAGCATACTTAAAGCTTGTACTTTTGCGATCATAACTCGCTTGTTATACATCCGATTTTCTTAATTTTGATCTTAAATGATTAGTCTAATATCCCACATGAATCACAAGTATTATTTTTACCGTTATCCTTATCCGTTTCCGAGTTTTGCCTAATTTAAGTTCGAGGGAGCTTATTTTGGCTTAGCCACTTTGTTATTGAGAGAGCTGATTTCAATTTTCGAATTGTTTTCGCTTAAATATTAGTTACATTGGTTAAGTATATTATATAATTAATAAATAATGCTAAAATGGGTAGTGGACGGCGTTGCCCGGTTGCGAAAAAGAGTCTTTTGAAGAATATAAGCTAATACAGGGAAAATCGTTTTAAAATGGCTGTTATGATGAACTTTTTTGAGAATTTTGTATACAACTAACTTAATTTAGTAACAGCTACTAATATTTATTCATTTGAAAAAATAAAACAACAGCTAAAGCTAAAATAAATGATCCCAAAATTGATAGGCCAGTTGCACGTATGAGCGACGCTGATCCTTTTGCCTTGTTCCGAAGGATTACGCAGGAATTTTAATAAAAATATGGTACTAATATAACAAGAATATCTGAATGAATAAGCCCCATTAAAGTTTTGGTCAATAGAAAAGTTAGCCGAAGAATCCGAGATCTGACAAAACAAAACTTTACATTGAACAGGTGCTTTGCACCAAAATACAGGAAATTTTACCGCAAAACTCCTTCGTTTTATTTTCTAAGATGAATTAAAATTAGTTGCTGTTACTAAATTAAGTTAGTTGTATACTTAATTCTTGAAAAAATTAAGTAAAATAGCAATTGCAGGTCGATTTTCGTTGTATTTTCTTATATTCTACATAAAACTCTTTTTCGCAACCTGGCAACGCCGTTTACTACCCATTTTACCATTATTTATTAATTTTTAATTTTATAATATACTTAACAAATGTCATCAATATTTAAGCGAAAACACTTAGAAAATTGAAATCAGCTCCCTCAATAACAAAGTGGCTAAGCCAAAATAAGCTCTCTCGAACTTAAATTAGGCAAAACTCGAAAACGGATAAAGATAACGGTAAAAATAATACATTTGATTCATATGGGATATTGGACTAATCATTTAAGATCAAAATTATTTAAATCGGATGTATAACAAACGAGCTATGCTTAAAAAAAGTTACATTTTTGTAGTGTGTTATTTGTATGGGAACGGGTGTACGTTTATTATCACTACGGCCCAAGGTTGCCCACAAGCAACTTCACAACTTTGAAAATAATTTTCTTTCTTATTAAACAAAATTATATTATTTTAAGTTTGCCACTATTTAGTTCAACAATAGTTTAAGTGCTATTAATTTTATTTTTTCAATTTAGTCAATATATTATATTAGTAAATTACTAATTTCGGCTCATCCACTGAATTTCAAAATCAAATTTTAAGCGATGCGCGTTCAGTCTTTTCACTATAACTTCGCCAAATGATCTTCGAATTTGATCATTTTTGCTCAATTCGAGAAAGGATACATAGAGGTACTGTTATTAATAAAAATTAACTGATATAAATAAAAGGAGAGCACGCCATTAATCGCTAAAGTGGTGAAGTTGCTCACAGGCAACGTCGGGGTCGAAAGGGTTAAATTAATTGCCCCATGGGCAGAGGTAAATAAAGAATATTTTAAACAAAAAAAAAAAAAAAAAAACTTTTAAAATACATTTTAATATATATTTATTTCTTTTGAAATTAAAACTTAGCAAATCGCTCATTAATTGTAAAACTATTAATCATTATACATTTTTTTCCAATATATATTTATGCATTAAAATAATTTCTATGCAGTAATCTTTTATTTATTTCAGTAGTTTTTATTAAAGCAATTATATTTGATTTTGTTTAAAATTTATTCCGTTTGTCATTCTATTTGCTCAACACTTGCCGCAATAAAATGGCAAATTCAAATGTTATTTTATAGATTTGCATTGAATTGAATTCATGGCAAGTTTCTGAATCAGTTTCATTTAAATTTTTATGTGGCATCTCTTTTGAATTTCTGAACAGTTCTCGTGTGGATTTAGATATGCTATATGCTGTTTGTTTTGCCATTGAAATATTTGCAAAACTATTGAACGAAATCAGTTTGCTGCTGTGGCAAGAGGCTGAAGCTGCTTTTTGGCCATATCAGGTCGTATCTTGGCAAATTATAAACCAATTTGTAGCAACTTTTTATGACATGGCCAACTCAACTGCTAACTGAAGTTATCTGTATTTTTGGCTTCATTTCGTATGCGTGACATGTAGAAAGCTGCTTTGCCAGCGGTTGCTCTTTTGGGGTATCCACTTTTCCAGCAGCTTATGTAGCATGCCTCAACCTCATGCTCATCATCATACCCAGCATCAACAGCATCATCATCATCATCATCATTAGCAAAAGGCAGATCAAAGAACTTTTACAAAAATTAAGCTCACCTATGTATGTCTGTGTATTAGCCACGTCTGCGCTAATGAGCCATAAAAATGTTTCCCAAACTGTTGGCTCTTGACTTTTCAAGTTTTCACTCGCATCTCGCATCTCCAAGGTGACAAGACTGGCAACATATTTAGCATACCTGGCAAAGAAAGCAACTCGACTTTGCAGGTCTATATTTTGTCCGGTAGGAACCTAAAAAAATCCTTTCGTTGAAAATGTTGTGAAGAAAGTCAAGCCAACTTGTTCCCCAGATCAAAGAACTTTGTTTCTATTTATTCTAGAAGTTTCACTTGAAGTACTCGTAATCTGACAATCGTGTATGCTGCTTATTTGAATTGATTTGTTTGGTCTTTTGGCCGGGGAATGTTGTCGACTTAGCGGCGACTGCTCGGCCATAAATCAAAGTTTACAATATTTGAAATTCAGAATGATTTGGCCAGAACTTCTGCTGCTGTTGAGGTCTCAAATTAAACAGAAACTTTGAGCCACTGTTAAATATTTGGACAGTGGTTTCGAAGCAGCGACAACCCTAAAGGGTAACCCTAGCAACTGTTTTATTATTAACTTCATTTGCTGGTGCGCCACAGAGTGGCAAAGTTTTACTTGCACTACACCAAAAGCATACATATATATATTTAGTACATACTTAAATAAGAAGAGACCAAGGCAAAAAAAAAAAAATGAAAGACATAACATAAAATAGCAGTTATAAAAAGCGCACGAAACTTGTTTGCTGAAGAGAGAAAAAGTAAAATAAAGTAAAAAGAGACGAAAAAAAAACTTTATTAGCCAGTGCCTTTGCCTTTTGCGGCGCCCAAAAAAATACTTATAAGAAAATCAATCCCTACGGCCAAGTCAGGAATTCTGAATATTTTATTTATCAACTCACGCAACGCTCGCCAAAACCCGCAAAAAAATATATATACTGTTAAGTGGACATACGGCTGACCAGTCGGGAGCAACTGGTAATTATTGCAGCATGCAAAATACCCTATAAAAGTGATCGAAGCATGGCTTTGCTAAATGATATGCTATTTATTAAATTGGGTAAAAATATATATTTTATTAACAATGTTTCCTAACTCGTTTCAATGCAACATATATGATGTTTTTAGGTATTATTTATTAATTAATTAATTTATTAATTTATTTATTAATTAATTTATTAATTAATTTATTTATTTAATAAACATTCTGAATAAACAGCATCAGCTGATTTAGACCTAAACATAAATATAATTTTTGGGCATTTAAGCTCATGAAATATAAATAAATATTTGCTATACATTTTAAAAATTCAAAATGCACACATACCCTGTTTTTGTTAATTTTGATCGAGTGCAGGGTATAAAAAGGAGCAGCAAACTGAATAAAATGTTGAGAAAAAAATGCAACCTGAACAATTTCCAGAGTTTCAATTCAACTTATGAAACAGCTCGCGGCCATATCGATTTCACGCTTGACGCTAAGAAAATTAACTTTGCCAAAGTAGCAGCAGCAACTCCAAAAACCAACAGCCGCCGGAGAAACAGCAGCAGCAGCAGTAGCATCAGTAGAAGCAGCAGTAGAGGGGTCAGGGAGGGCGGGAGCATAAACGGCGAAAGGGGAGGGAAAGCGTCGCAGATACTTCGATGCGTATGACAGTGGGTGTTGCAGGAACTGGCAGCAATTCCTAAGCCCTGCACGTACTGTGGGTCCCAAATATTGTAAGTGATTTGGTGAAGTTCCTTCTTGCCCCCCTCTCTCCCTCCACGACAAGCCACTAAACCAAAAGGCAGTCGCAAAAAACTTTTCACAATGCGCAACACACATGTGTGCGGCCAAGGTGTTTTCAAAAAGCAGTAGCAGTGCACTGCCCAAAATGTTGTATAAAGAAACATTTTATTAAAAAACCAGAATGGGCGGAGCAGATCAGTCGGACAGGCCCGACTGACTTATACCCTGTGCCAAAGCTCGCGCTGCGCGCTCGCAATTGCAGTATAAAATATTTTAAATATAATTGTTTAAAACTATCACACGGAGCGTAGCAGCAATTCTTCTTCCATTTTGTGTATGCCATGCTTTACAGGCTGCGCTGCTAAAGGGCGAGCGGCGTAACGCCTGTAATATTGTTTTGTTCATATCTCTTGTGTTTATTGGCCGATTTTAATTTTTAGGATAGGTAACTACCATACACAAGAGTATATATTCCGAGTTTCAACGTTCTATGTTCAATATTACGCTTGTTATTCGGTTTTTATCGATTAAGGCGTAAAGGGGGCGTGGCATCCAAAATTTGATAAAAGCATCATCTGTGTTTGATATAGACCTACCAATTACTGAAGAGAGAATTCATGTTTGGTGTCTTTTAAATTGGCGAATGTATTTTATTTCATTCGTTGTAGGCGGCAGGGGCGTGACATTCAAGATTTGAAATAAACTTGATCTGCGTATGGTACATACCTTTCAAAAGAGACCAAAACGGCTGCTCTAGCTTTTATAGTTGCTGAGATCTACGCACTCATCCAGACGGACAGACAGACAGACAGACAGACAGACAGACAGACAGACAGACATGGCTATATCGACTCAGCTCGTCTTCCTGATCAAGAATATATATAGTTTGTGGGGTCTGCCACGCCTCCTTCTGCCTGTTACATACATTCGCACAAAGTTATTAACCCTGTTTTCCCATTTTCAATGGGCACAGGGTATAATAATAGACTTTAATATTAATTATTTTGTTAATTGCATTTTATATGAATTTAAAATAAATACAATTTAAAAGATAAATATATAATTTTATAATTGATAATATTATTTTATTGATAAATATTTAATATCAATTCTAAATAAATAGTACAATTCAGTCATTATATTAATATTTAAGCTTAATAGTTATTATTAAATTTTAGTAAAATGCATTTTACTTAAATTCTACATTAAATGCCAATGATTCTAATGATAAATGCCCAAGAATTATTTGTGGTATTTTGCTTTTATTTAATTGAAATAAATTAAAGTTTTCTAATCAGAAAGTAAATATATATTTATTAGCTTATATTTATTTAAAATAATATACGTTTATTTTAATATATTTTTAATGTCTTCAATCCCAATTTATTTTTAATAAATTTAAATTATAAATTACTGTGCTAATAAAAACGTGTAAAATTAATTGCATTTATTGGAATAGGATTTTCGCCACTGTAATAAAACACGCCAATATTTCTCGCAGTGTACGGCAGCAGGAAAAGAAAGCGAACAAAAAGGCAAGGCAACGTGCTTGCAATGCCGGAGAGGATGATGTTGCCTGGGATTCTGTGCGCCTAATTTGCTATATATTGGAGGGGTACGGAGGGGGCGTGAGGCAGTTGGTTCGCAAGTGTATTAGTATGGGTGGCAATTGCATTGGGGCAGGGGAAGTGGGGGTGTAATTTTCATAATTCAGTTGCGCCCGCAGTCAGACTTTGAACTTCAGTTGAAAACTGGTCATTAGCTGTACGCATTGCAAGCACTTTTCAAAATGTCATTTGCCATTTGCCATTTTCCACTTTCCAGCCGCCATTTGCCACTTGCCACTTTCCACTTTCCAGTTTCCAGCTTCCACAGTGCGGCAATGATTTTGTGGCCTCCATGCACCCGATGCTTCAACTTCATTAGGCACATCTGAGGGCTGTCGGCATATGAATGGGCGTGGCATACTATAACTACGCCCAATGCAATTACTGCACAAATACGCGCCAAACAACTTTTTGACTTTGGCGCGTGAAATTCAATGAAAACGCCATTATTAGGAGCAATGGACAATGACTACTCTCGAGTGGTTAGGCGAGGGGGTGTGCAGGGGTCGGTGGAGAGGGAGAGAGGGGGCGAGAGTGCAGAGAGTGCTGCGGTAATGGTCAGCTGTACGTAGACAACAATCAGCAATGCCAAAGACCGCAGCTATTCTGTTCCCAGTGCGTATGCCGAACAGTTCAGTGAAGTTCAGTAAAGAGTGGAGAGAGAGGGAGGGAGAGTGAGGGAGAGAGAGGGAGAGTGTGGGAATCAAGTGCAGAGAACAAGATAAGGATTTACGATTTGCCCTTAAAAAAATATGTATTGCTTATCTAAATTAGATACAGGATATAGTAAATGTAAAATTTTAAATTTAATTATGTATAAATATTTATATAAACAATTTAATTCTGTAACAATTCTGATTCTAATTCTAGTTAGAAGTGTATCTCAATTTCGTTGTAATCTTTCATGTCTAGCTAAACACGACAATTCGAAAACTCATTTGCCTGTAGAGCAAATAGAGGGTATCTGTCTGTGCCCCTCTCTGTAAAAAACCGCATCCAAATTGAGTTGCACAGCTTCACACACATCGACTGTAATGTGAACTGTTTTGGTTTTTATGCCGAAAGCAGCCAGCGGAAGCTCAAGGGCGTGGCCTTAAGGGCGCAACGATATTCGGATTATTGTCAAAGTTGGCGGATTAATTGCAGTGTATAAAAGTATCAATATTTGCTTTGGAGAGCTATTTTGATGTTAGAATTCAGTTACAGGTATTTTTTTTGATTCCATGTTAACTGCTAAAAAATCTTGTTAGAATTTTATTTTGCTATCTAAATTTAAGCCCTGAATCAAATGAAAAGTACTATTGATTGTCTATATAGCGAAGCCAAAAAATGTAATCAAACTTGCTGATTGAATAAATCAGTTTGTTTTGCGCGATCGCATCCAAGCTAATATTTGATCTGATTGCTCGAACATATTGCTGAAAAGAAACTCGTTAAACTACATCTTAATTATTTAATAAAATATTACTAATATACTCTAAAAAAAATCCTTTAAGTTTGTTTATTAAATCGATAGGGCAAGTGGCGCTAAAAATAATCTATTGTGTACGTCATGTTGGCACGCAACGAAAGTTAATTAAATGTCAAGCCAGAGCTTGGCACAGTGCAGTTGAGGACAAGTTATTTATACCGTGTCAAGCGAACTAGTGGCAATCTGTAGTGACATCATAACCCAGAGTTCACAGCCAAAAATATCAGATGAGCTTGCCTTTACCTCAAGCAATGATAACAGCCAAAAATACATGCACAAGTTTTGAACGAAGATAACGAATTTATTTTAAAGTTTTGAAAATAAAACCGTAATTTATATTTAGTAAATTTATTGATATATTAAAAATGTTTTGCGGCTTTTTTTAAACAGGCAAATCATCTGCGAATAAGAATTGCCTTATACCTTATTCCATTGCCTGCTGCCCAACAGCAGGATAAATCATTCCAAACTGCAGTCGTATATAAAAGATCGTGCCATATCGAGGACTACATTCAAAACGTGCAGTGATTTTATATCATGTCATATTTTTTTGTAAAGATATTTTATGCAATTTGCTGCACGAATGCAATCAAAAACAATTTTTGTAGCTCAAAAGCGGCATTTATTCGCCATGAACATGTACCTGTTCGCCATTTGAAATACCGGAGCTATCAAAAGTACAGATGCAGCATATTAGTGAAAAACCAGCGGAAAGACAACAGTCGGGTTGGATCGACACTGGCAGACCTTGTACTTTGGGTGCGTAAATTATTAAAATATTAAAATATTAAGATAAGCTAACTTTAAAAAAGGATTTTGCCAGCATTTGATGAGTAATTGCGATCAATTATAGGTATTTATTGGATGGACTGATACACTTAGGTGTGCACAGGTCTAATATACACCTTTGTCATATTTAAGTGTAGGATATTAATATGAGCTAGCTCAGCAAAAATAAATAAAATACTAGACGTTTAGGCAATTCAGAAGCTGCTCAAGCAAACCAAAATGGTTGGAGTTGCCCCAAATTTGATATAGAACAAGAAATTTGCAAGAATCTGTCTTATATTAGTCAAATGGCTACAGTCGTACGTTATCGACATTGACAAGAACTTAATATAAAATGTTTTACAGGGTATAAAGTTATTTTTTCTAATTCTAACAAAATTTTCATACATTAACTTCCACATTAAGCCCTACATATTTATCAGAGAAAAACTGATTAAAATATCAGCGTAACATGTCAACAAATCTCTGACTGACCGCAAATCCTGTACCTTGAGTGTGAGTGTGTTAGTGAGTTTGTATGTATGTATGTGTGTGAATGTGTGTGTGTGTGTGTGTGTTATGGGATATTAAACATTTTGTTTTGTTTTAATTGCTAAACATTGTCAACACAGATTTGCAGCAGCCACGGGCGAGAGTTGCGTTGACAGCATTATTAGTTGAACCTGTGCAGGTCAACGAGGGGTGGACGAGGAGTGCGGAGACGGACGGTATTTTGTGTGTTTCTTTTGTGTTTCAGCCACCATATAAAATATAATATTCATACACATTTTCAACAGAGCATAGATAACAAATTTGCATTTTGGGTGTGAGTTATTCAGCTCGTTTTTTCTATGACATTTAAATTTTTAGAGCCTGTACATGCAGGCTTACAAAGGGTTTTATTAGGTCTGTACAACAATGAAAGTAATTGGCTAAAAGAGCGCATAACAGATATAAATTGAAAGGAACTCCGAAAATTATCAATATTAGGTCGATTTAAATTTTGAATAAATATTGTTTAGTCTTATATTTAAATAACTTTTATAATTATACTCACGATTGTGGCAGCCATCGCACAGCTGGCTAAATACATCAAATTTTAATACATTTATTGCTCATTATTAGCGCTCTTCACCTTATAAGAACAATAACGCTTGCCATGGCCACACTCCAGATTGCGATTAAACTCATCCGACTTGTTGCCGCAATTGTTCAGTTCATGCCAAATCCTCGCAAAATTGCTGGCACTGTCTATTGCATTTACACCAACTACACGTCTGCACCACACCGCAGCAACCACTGATCTGATCAGCTGAGCTGCACGCAGCAGCTTTTATAGTGCTTGCACGCTTCGCTTTCAATGTTCCTCGATCAGGTTTTGCCAACTGTGGTAACTCATCACTGAATTTGGTAACCCACTTCCGGTGAGGGCAGGGAAACTATGTGAGCGCATCGAACGCATACATATGCATCCACTGCTGGCGGCTGGAGCGCTCTCTTTCCACACATTCTCATAGGCGGCGCTTAGAAGCTCTCCTATTTGCTCAACCTTGCCGGCTCCCTAAGAAAGCAAATAATAAAGTACAGATGGGAATTAGTATTAAAGGGAGAGGCGATTGGAATTGTTGTGTGATTGCAGCCCAGCCAGGATTAATTTTATATATTTCTTCTTGTTTTCTTAGTTATTTAAAAATTATTAATTTTACTTATTTCGACTTCAAAATGATTCGCTCTTATTCTGCAAAATATAATCTAACAAAAAAAAAATAATAATCTCTATGAACCAATTGGTTGTTGAATTAAAACTTTGTAAGCAATTTGACAGTCGAGTTCGCACGTTTATAATTTTTTTTATTTATTACATATTAAATTTTTTATTTAATATTAACAATAATTGAGCACAAGTACAGCCTCTCATAATGTCCGTTGCTTCCGATTTATGGCTTTCTGTTTGTCTTTTTTCTTGTGCTGTTTTTTGTTACAGTTGGAGAGTTCATTGTTTGTAATTTTGTTGCCGACCGCAGAAAGTTTTTTGATTAATTATATGTAGTATGTATGTCCAAAATTTAAATTGGAAAGTTAGAATTATTTGCATTTATTTTTCCGCGACAAGACAAAAATAAATTTAAGTTTTTGATTCTACAAAAATGTATTAAATCAATTGGGTAATTAGATATGTTCAACGGTTTATTTCAAAGAGAAAAAGTATGTTTTTAAAGGCGTTTGCTAATATTACTACTGAAACATCATAACATAAAATAAAAATGCATTTTTCTGGTACAAACTCTTGCAATTGGAAATGCAAAATCTCGGTAAAAGTTTCTCAAATGGAATTCGTTGTTTCCTGCATAATACCATTTCCCTGCTTCAAATTTGTTTGTGTAGAAAAGTAAAGCATACGGTGACTGCTTGTGCTGCTGTCCTAAGCGCAATAATCATACGCCATTTTGTCCCCTTATGCCATCAGCTGCTTATGTGAGCTTTTCAATTTGTTTTGTTTTCCTCACACACATATCAGGAGAAATAAAAAAATAGCAAGTTGGGCTTGCTCTGCCATCGCCATTTGCAGCTAAACTTTATATATTTTGCCATAGTAACGGTTATCACAGCCAGCAGCGGGTGTGAAGTAGAAGAAGTGGAAGAGAATGAAGAGGAGGAATGTGAAGAAGCAGGAGATGAAGAGAAGAGCGAGAAGAAGCTGCTCGATGCTTTCATCAACAGCAGAACGCGATTTTGCTTTGCTGCTGCTGACTACTACAGTTGGCTTTAATAACAACACTTGTCGTAATATCATTTTTATGCCCAGGGTGGGGCCAAATCGTTTTTATGACACGCACCAGGCGCTCTGCTCTGGCTCCAGCTCTTTTTCGACCCACTCTTACGCTCTCTCTCTCTCTCTCTCTCTCTCTCCTTCTTCTTCTCTTGCTTGTCGCCCTTCACTCCTTCTGTGTGTGAGATAAAGAATTGATTTTATAGCGCCAAACATGCGATTATGAACGAAAAGCAGACCAAATCTAATTTGCTTTGTCGACTTATGTACACTCTGGGGATTGAGAATTAGATTAGATAATAATATATTTTAAAAGTTTTAAAAATTAACCGCTAAATGTTCTTTAAAGTCTACAAAATATTTTTGAGGTTGCTAGATTAATTACTATGCAAAGAAATTCCCTATTTCTGGTTAGCCCAACTCCAATTGGTCCAACTATCACTGGCTCTACTCTCACTGGCTAAACTCTCACTGACTACACTGCTGCTTAGATTTTGCTGCATAGCTCTGGCAGCCTAGCCCTTGCTGGTCGAGCTCCCTGGTCGAACTCTTGTTGGCTGAACTCTCGTTGGCCAAACTCTTGCTGGTCAAACTACCTAGCTTTTGCTTGCTCAACTATCACTGGCCGACCTCTCGATGGCCCAAATCTCGGTGGTTGAACTCTCGTCGGTTGAGCTTTCGTTGGCCGAACTCTCGCTGGCCGAACTCTCGCTGGCAGAAATGGTGCTGCCTGGCTCTAGCTACATAGCTCTCGCTGCTTAGCTTTTGATCTCGTTGGCAGAACTCTCGGTGGTCTAACGCTCGCTGGCTAAACTCTCGCTGTTATCCTTGCTTAAATAATTATTTTTCTTTATAGTTCAATCCGTTCGATGCCATTGTTTAAGTATTTAACCAGCTGCGCTATCACGGAATATTTGGAATTTTCTTCGTTTCAGTTACATAGTTTTATGGAAAATCCAAATACCTTTGTTGAAGGGTGTCCGCATGGTGACAAATTCCGTGACAGCGAGGGGGCATCATTTGGTGAACGATGCGGGTGTGAGGGCAATAAAAACTTTGACTTGGGCAACTTCAACTATGAGATTTGCAGGCAGCTTAGTGCTGATCCAAGTAAAAATAAATACTTATGTATGCGCATTTATGTACACATATACACTATACTATTAATATCCAAAAGGCAACAAACAAACACTTTTGCCGCAATAAAAATAATATTTATGACAAGTGCCTGCATTGGCTCGGGCATCTGTTGAGATGGATTGGGTCAAATGGGGCTGTGAAAGCATTTTACATTATTCATTTAAATGCCTTAGCACCAGCGGGTAACGTAGTTTGAGTTTTGTGCTATTGTTAATCTGAAACGTAGTGCTTTTGCGGCTAAATAATTGTAGAATTAAAAATGTTTTCAATACTTATATTATTATATTTAATGTCGCCGATTGGGAGATACAAGTATCCAATATAGTTAAAATTAAATATACACTAAAAATTAACTAAATTCTACAAACCCACGTTGGGCGCCACGTCTATGAGTTGTGGCGCCCAACGTTTTTTTGTAGAAATTTAATATATCGCTTTAAGGACAGTTTAAAAGGTGGTAGTTGTCCCATATTAATCGTCATTCGGCCGTACCTGCCTTTAAAATCCGGTTTCTTTCTCTCCTACAGTAACAGAAATCGAACAGAAAAGTAATCGACTCAGCACGTTGACCTGATTAAGAATAACTAAACTTTCTTTTGCCTATTACATAAAACTATTAAAAGTTAGCATACAATTGTAACTGTTATCAATAAGTGAATGTTTATTTTTTAAATACATAGTATTATAAAAAGTACATTTTTTGTTTAAATTTTTATTATATTTTTTTGTTGTGAAAATATAAAATTATTTTCATTTTTTTTATGGTATACTCTTCATTATTTATATATACAAGTGTAAATATTTATTCCTACTTATTAAATAGGGTTAATATAAAAGTACATAAGTATTATTTAAGGTTACATACTTATTTGCCTGATTCCATAACTTTGCAATGAAATATATACACCGAATTTGCTAATTAAAATTGAGATTGTTATCTTGGATAAATTGAATGCCACATTTAGGCATGCTAATGGATGTTTTAGGATGCAAATAGTACATGTCTAAGCACGGCATAAACAATATGGCTGCGCTGAAAGGAAAACAAAGACAAGTGTTGGCATAAACACAGACAGAGAAAGAGACAGAGATAGAGACAGAGATAGAGAAAAAGACAGAGGCAGGGACTCAAGTTGAGGGTCTGCGGATCAGGACCAGGACCAAGAGTCAGCGACAAATGACAGATTAGCGCAAATATTTATTTTAATGTCTGTCATGACAACGCTGCGTTAACGATGCTTCCCACACACACAAACATACAGACAAGGATGACGATGATGATGATTAGGAGGGGCAAGAGAAGCACGGGGCCTGAGATTATTGTACGGATACTACACGGTTATTATGTTTGTGCTGTCGTTGTACTCGAACACCCTGGGCAATTGGCTAAAAAGGACATAGAGCACTGCCAAGCGAGCTGCTGCTTCAGTGCCCGTAATGCCCATTAAACGCAAAGTCATAATGAGCAGTCGGTTGCGGAAATGGGTTAAAATAACTACAATAACTATGTATGAGAGCACGGCGTATAGTGAATGGCGTGTAGCTTTTGTAATAAAAGTAAACAGCCAGGAGAATGGAGCTGAAACTGCATTTATCAGCATGAAACTTCTACGGGTTGCCACAATGATTGTCCTTATCAATTGATACCCAACCAAAGGGTTTAAAAATTGTATCAGCTGTGCTTGATATACCCTGTAAAAGGAACCCGATAATATGTATATATCAATATATATATATCATAAATGTACAATATCAAGTATTCCTCCACATTATTATATTTAATATTTAATGCTATACATATTCCCTTGTAAATGCCAAGCAACTCTTGTCGCTCTAGAGTATTTCAAATTCCAAAGTTTTTGATTGAAAAGTGCTGAAGGTTAATAGCTCTGGTTAGTTCTGCTTTCGAAGGGTTATTACAGCACATTAAAATTCTTTACCCGAAACGCTCAGTTGGTATATGGATTTCTATTGTATTTGAAAGTATCCTTTTTTATAGAATTTGACAGCTTATTTATTTTGTGTTTCTAAAGTGAAAACTTTAGACTTCGTTTTTACCTTTGTTATTCAATTATTATGAATATAAGAATATAAATACAAATTTAGAAAACTTATTGGTTTTAGTTGTGATTAATATAGGAAAAGTTAATTAATACAGTAGGGTTCAGCCAAAGTTACGTAATAATATAAATAAAAGGTAAAAACGAAAATTCACATTATGCAAAAAAAACTAAGTTAGGTAAGTTAAAGGTAAACGTAAGTATAAAGGTATTTTTTATTTATAAGGTATTTTATATTTGACCTATTTAGAATTACTGAAAAAATCAGGATTTGCAAATGTTTTAAAACCAGTTTTTTATATTTTTTATTTTATTAAGTTGCAATACTGTTTTTTTTTTGTTTTTTTTTTTTTAGAAATTTTTGCTACAATTTATTAAATAAATATTATTTTGATTTAAAAAATAGATTTTTTTTATCATGTTATTTTAATTTTTATAATTGTGCTACAGTTTATCATACTGTCATTATTTTTATCACATTAAATTATATGTATTTATATAAAATACATTATTTTCTCTGAGTGTAGCTTTTAATACGAGCATAACGTATGGATTGTTTTGAATGACAAACCTTAATGCGCATTGAAATTTGCTGAGTGATAATTAAAGCATAATTTTGCCGTCTAAATGCTATTGGCTTTCAATAATATTAGAGTAATAGTAATTAGTGGCAGCTATCTGTAAGCCTCATTAAATATGGGCAGCAATTATTATCGCAGTCGAAACTAATTATAATATATGGGTATGCGTAAAATCCGCTACTTATGAGTGCGCTTAGAGAGGCAGCTTATCTTCTAAGTAGCCAGAACTGACATAATGACATATTTAGATGTTAATATGGCAACATCAGAGGCACACGAAAACAGCGATAGAGAGAAAGAGAGAGATGGAGAGGGGCAAGAGAAAGCATAAATTCTGTTACCATAGATTCGACAAATGGCTGACTTAATTATCACAGCTGCCTCTGTTACGATGCATATGGCCAGAAACTTATCAGGGCTTTAGTTTTTGGCTAAATCAGAGCGCAAAAGTTAAGCTGGCAAAGATCGAGCTGAAGTTGACTGCGCCCTTTATGCGAGCCAAACAGAAACTGCTTACGAAACCAAAAACTCAAACAGGCATAAAGGAGAAGGCAGCAGTTTATGTTGAACTTGCCGTAGATTTGACTTTGTGCCACTTCGCAGACTTTCTCAGTGTTTTACACTCAGCAAAAGTGTATCAGAAGTTGGCAAATAAACCCAAAAGAAACCTATTAAAAACAAGCTGCGAAATAAAATTTAAATGCAGTGAACAAATATTCCGAATTATACAAAATTAATTTGAGTAAGAATTTAAATTACTTAAAAATATTTTCTATTTTTCTGCGTATGGAAATTTCTACACAAAGCACAACCTAATGCAAAATATTTTAGACAAAAATTTAGTTTTAATGTATTGGTATAAAGAATCTATCAAATTTCTTATAGATTTGTATGTTTAATTAGTATGTGAACTTATTTATAACATATTCTGAAACATTTAAAAATTTTAAAGTTTCAATGTTCTGTTTTGATCAGTTCTAATCCAAGTTTTGTTTGATTAATACTCCTAATGACAAACTATTTGCATTACCAATTTCTGTTTAAAATATCGGTTAATATTAAAAGAATATTAACAGCATTATTAATCGCCTTATTGATAGAAACACTTATAAAATACTCAAATTAAAACAATTATTGGACATATATTATTTTATATATTTTTTTTTAATTCGTACGAATTACCTCATTCGTCGCTTTTCGGCACCGTATTTAATTGACACTCGATGCTCATTATTTTGTATTATTTAAATATTCGCTTCTCTTCTTTTTGTTGTTCATTTCTTGTTATATTTACAAACCATAAAATTATTATTTGTAGTGTAACTGTTGCTATTGCTGTTTTATATACAATTTAGCAAAAGTTTTTGCCTCATTCACTTGCCCGGGCGGCAAATGGGGCGTGTGGCAGTCTGAGAAGCAGGCGGACTTTGGATCGGGCCATGGAATTAATTATACATGCAGGTCACGTAAATATGATTGTCATGCTAGCAGACGATGGCAGATTGACCAAGGAGGCCAAAATGAAACCTGTGTAGGCACTTCAAACACGCCATTGACTCGAATGGCTCGCATACCCCATTGCTTCCATTTGTCAGGCTCCTCTTTTGCGACTCTCCCTACTCCCCGGTTCTACGGTTCTACGGCTCTATGGCTCTATGGCCATTGCCATGGCATTGGCTAGATAAACTTAAGGACTTAAGCGGCTTGCATGTTTTGCTCACAGCTTAGGCATGAGCAGCAGCAGCTCTATGTGCAATGATTGAGGCCCCCGGGCGCCCACAGCTACCAAATCCCTCAAACTAAAAGTATTTAGCTAATAAATTATACAAAAATTGAAACAAATTCCTTAAGCATTTGAGTGGTAAATCATCAAGTCAAAGTAACTTTGTTACTACTTTAACCCCTCCCAGCAAATTAATATTTAATTGCGGCAACCGGAACCAGCATCCAGAATCCAGTCTATATCCCCGCATTCCCCCTGCCCAACATGCATATTTATAGATTACGAGATAAGCGGTTTGCTCCAGAGCTCCATGCTCTGCCTGCCATCTGAAGCCACACTGCAGTTTCTCTCTTGCGGAAATTGCAACAACTCCAGCAGTTCCCTACAGCTCCCAGCCGAAGGAACAACGCCTAGACGCCTGCTGGGCGTGGCATATGAACACATATCTGCAGCAACAAAGTTCAAAAATTATTATACACTCATATACACAGTCGCCGGCTGTACAGTGTGTTATTTCATACGCCAGGCAGACTACACTGTGCAGCAAAAATTAAATCATAGTCTAGTAGACCAACCTTATGCAGAAATTATGTTGCTAGATTGCATTGTTTTCAAATATTAAATATTTTTTAACAATTGATGAACTATGTATTAATAAATTGCCAATAGAATTAGGTTAAAATGGAAACAAATTTGCAATTAGAATAAATCTTTAAAAAATTCCAATTAAAACTATATATTAAAAATGTTGTATTGTTCAAATGCCTTATATAAAAATAAATATCTGATAATCTTCATTTTAGAAGTTCAAACTAAAATTGAAATTGAAATTGAAATTAGCGAAAATCTTAAAAAAATTAAATCTAGTTTAAACTGAGCTCCATTTAAATTCTAAAATTTCGTTCATATTATGTTAAATTATGTTCTACAAAATATATGATACTCCTAATTTAAGGAGTTCAAACTGAGTCTAAGTATTTAAAAAAAATCTCAATTTAAATACTTTAAAAATATTTCAACAAAATCTACTTTTAACAGAGTTATATTCCATTCCATTTAAAATTTTAATTCGCTTGTTGGCCAGTGTAAAAGTAAGCTGTTACCTGTGCTAATTAATGGGCTGACAACGGCAGTAGCTGTAGTGCTTGAAATGACAATTGAAATTGCAAATGCATATGTAATAAACGATAGTCGAGTGCAAACAATTTTGCTCCATATGATGCAGTGCAGAGTATGTTTTACAATAGGCAAGTAAGGGGTTAAAGGTATGTAAAAACCAATAAAGATATAGCCGATCAGTAGAACACACTCGACTGTAGTATACCCTGCTGCGCATTCTGGAACACCCAATAAATCTGGGAACTATAAATACAGATTGTAAAAAATTTACAACAAATTAATGTGCTAATATTTTCTGTGTATTTAAATAGAATTTTAGAAAATTATCAATAGAATACAAATTAATAGTGTTTGTTAGTCAAAATTTAATAAAATTTACAGTCAGCCCAGCAATTCAAGAAATATCAATTAAAGAAAAATTTTGAATGGCTTTTTGAGGCCAGAAGCTGTGCATATTGCTGCATATTTGAAATGAACTCGAAAACATCGCAGGAATTTTTAATATTTATGATATTAACAACAACAAGCGGCAGTTAATGAATTTAAATAAAGTTCATGTGCTCGTCAAACACGCAGAGAAATACCTAGCAAGTCACATTATAATTGATAGACAGTTGCGAAACGTGTGTTGCCGTCTAGAGGTTGACAAGGCTGTTTTTTTCTAAACTTTTTTCGACCGAAGATGTAGACGGAAACTCTAGGGAGTCTGGGCTCAGCCTCAGACCGTAACCGTAAGGAGTTCTGTCTGTCGGTCTGTTCGTCTGTCTGTTTTCTTAATAAAAACGCAAACACAAATGAGCGTGCGTAAAAAATTCAATTATGACACTCGACTTGTGACAGGGCTGGCAGCGAAAAGGCACAGTGGGGGCAGCAGTAGACATGGAATTAAATAAACTTTCCGGTAAATATGCTACATTAAAAAAAGAATGATAAAAAAAACCGTAGTAGGTGAACGTGCAGCAACCCTCAAAAAGTGAGCAATGACAGTTATGCGTAATGCCCTTCCTACTCTCAACAACAGTCAACAAAACCTGCGCATGAGAATTAAATAAATATGGAATTTTACTCACATTTTATTTATTTTACAATTATGAAATAATTATTTTCAATTCCAAGAATTCTTGAGGACATTTTGGAATATGTTTCCAATATGCAGGGACATTAAAAATTAAATATTTTGTTGTCGTACTGCAATACTTCTTATTCACATTCATAATCAAATATCTCAAATGAAGAAGTTAATTTTTATTCAAATTAATTAAATGCATAACGAACTCACGTTAACCAAACTCTCGCTGGCCGAACTCTCGTTGGTCGAACTCTTGCTGCCTAGCTCTATATGCCTAGTTCTTGCTTAGTTCTGTCTCTGGCCGACCTCTCGATGGCCCAACTCTCGATGGCTGAACTCTCGTTGGCCAAACTCTTGTGGACCGAGCTCTTGTTGGTCGAATTCTTGCTATCTATAGCTCTAGATGACTAGCGCTTGCTGCCTAGTTCCAACTTCCCTTGCCCAACTCTCGCTGACCGACTCTCAGTGGCCCAACTCTCGAAGGCTGAACTCTCTTTGGCCCAGCTCTCGATGACCGAACTCTCGCTGGCCGAACTCTTTCTAGCTAGTTCTTGCTTGCTTCAATAAAGGTTCGACAGACAAGTTCAAAAATGAATGTTCGACAAACATGTTGTTCAATCCCATACTGACTCAAACTTTGACTGTAAAACTTGTGTTTTATTTAATTTAATTTTGTTGTTATTTAACAAACATGGATGTCAATGATATGCCAGCGAGTGTTTGCTCATGTGTGCCTTTATGTCTGCCTTTTATGGCATTTGTGTCTTGTGTGTTACCGCATGGCGTTTGCAGCCATTAGGAGTCGAAGCTCGTGCAGATTATTTGTTTAATTAATGTTGCTTTGTAATTGTCTCTCTGTCTGTCTTGCTGCATGTCTTTCTGTCAGTCCGTGAGACTTGTCTGTCTGTCTGTCTGTCTGGTGTCTTTGACTCTGGCTGGAGCTGTTTGCTTGTTTTAGGCAAATAGACGCTTGACATAAACACAGCCGAGTTGAAAACTTGATTAAATGTGCCGCAGCGACAGCTGCAGCAACGGCGGTTGCCTCAGTGGCACGGCAGTACGGATCTGCGGCCTGTCAGAGTGCGTGTGGCCAGCGTTTGACAGTTGCCACCTTGACGCTTGCACATTCCCTGTCAGCTGTGGCAACTTGGGGCAACTTGGGGCAGCTGTGGTAACTGCTAAATAAACAAACAGCAGCTGCTGCACTTGCACTTTGCTGGCTGCTTGATTAACGCGATTGCCGCTGCACTCGCAAGGCTCAACAATTCAATTAACCATCGAACTGGTCTAAATTTAAGCAAAAGCAAAAGTTTGGAAACAAAGTGCATATAATCTGAATTTTTCTGCATTGAAATGCGTGATCAAAAATAAAACTAAAAGAAGAGCAAAATTCGCTACCAAATGATCAATTTTAACAGAAAGTTTCTTGCTAAAAATGTTCTAAATTCGTTTTTTGTATCGATTTCAATGCCTAATACCTCAAATAGCGGCCAACAAATGCAATTCTAATTAATTAATCAATTAAAAGCACATTATTATTATGCTGTTGTTTGAATTTTCCTAGAATTTCAAGCATATATCCCTTGAGACTTGAGCTTCCGCTTTGTAATTATGCCAGACTCAGTTACGCCACAAATTATAGCATGCAAGTTATAGTAGCAGAGTCTCAAAGCAAATCTCTTTGACTGCCAGCTCCAATTTCAATTTTAGATATGCCGCAAATAGGTCGGGGTCAAAGTACTACGTCAACTGTTGCCATCTGAGATAAATCTGCTTAAACTAATTTCATCAAAAGTTGGCATACCGAAAAGACTGCAACTGTAATTTGCAAACTGACTAGAAAGCAGCCAAACATAAATACAGGCAATGGCATCTTATTTATGGCTTGCACAAATTACCATATAAAACATAGACATAAATACAAAGTAATCTACAAGTTAAATGAGCTTTTACATGCTTGGAAACCAAGACAACATTATAAATAAATATCATTTAAAATAAACTCTTAACTAACCTGTCTGCACTTTGTGAGCCAGCCACTTGATGCCTAGACGATACTTGAGTGTAGTTGACTCGAGTCGAGTGCAATTTCATTTCAAACCACACACCCAAATACACTCGACAAAATATGCGGTAGGTCTAAGGGATCTAATTAAAATTACAGTTAGTTTTGTTATGAATAATCTATATATATATTTATTTATTAAAATTTGACTTCTTGTCCCCAATATTTTATATCTTCGATTTAATGAAGATAAACAATAGCTAAGCATGTTATAAAACAAAAATTAAAAAAAAAAATAAATTTAAACAACAAATATAAAAATTTCACAACTTTGGGAAGAAACTACAAGTTTAATAACTATAAATATTATAATTAAATTTTAATAAATAGCAAATAAAAAACATTGATTAACTTGAAAACTTTTTGAAATATACAATTTGAAATACAATAACGGAAACCCAATCGAATTAGTTGGAATATAATCTATATAATCTTTAGTTGTTTAGCTAATAAGCTTTTTTATTAGCTGTTGAATATTATAGATGATACGCAAAAGTTTTTTGTTTTTAATGATTATATATAGATTTTTGCAGTGTAGCCATGAGTGTGTGCATATTTGTATTTGTAAATTGCATACATATACGGTCGTATTAAACGGTTGCTGTTGCTGTGTAATTACCCATTAAACATGTCAGAAACTAAGACTGAAACAGAGCTGCAGCTGCAAGTAGCTGTGAATAAAAAGGGAGAGGTATAGAAAGAGAGAGAGAGGGAGACATGAGAGGGACAGAGACATTGTATGGGCGAGAGTGAGGGGAGACTGCGGTTCTGATGCCTACTTTTCGTTTAATGAGTAAGTAGTTCTGTTAGATCGTGGCGTGTTCGTGTGCATGTGTGTGAGTGAGTGTGTGTGTGTGCTTCTGCTCATATGAGTGTGTGTGTGTGTCGTTGTTTGTGCCTGTGTGTGTGAACGTGTCTGCATGCTAAGTGCATGCAAACTGCTTGCTTCGCACTAAGACTCAAGTTTGATATTGGAGCTGTTGCGAGTGGAGTGGGCGAAGTGGGCGGAGTTGGCATTCGCATTATGCAGTTAAATGTAGTAAATAAAATGCTAACGCCATTGCCATTAAATCTGAGCACTGGCGACGTCAGCACGTCGTAGCATAATTAGTTTTAAATGGGCTTGTTGATGGCTCCACTTGTGCTGCACCAGTTGCTCCTCTTCTTTGTGCCTACGAGCGGGCTTTAAAACGCACATTAACTGCAGAAAAGTAGTCTAGAATGTGAAGCTCTATAGACTTACCTTACATTGTAATTAATTAATGGAAATAGTTCAGCTTTAATTCCCTGGATTATTTTCATTAACTTTAACTTTTTTAAGTACAATAAATTAATATTATTTAAGTATTATAAATAAAGCATTTAAATTGAAATAAAAATAAATAAATATTATAAATAAATCAGATAAAAATATAATTCTGCAAAACAAATAAAATCACTTGGAAAATACTTCTAAATAAGAGCCCACGTTGGGCGCCGTATTGTTCGTTTCGTTCGGGTTCAAAGTAATTGATGAATTAGCTTGTCATCCCGATCAAGAATATATAGAGCTTGTGTGATCTGGCACACCTCTAAGGTTAACAACGCTTATCTCTAACTACAGATAATAACGGTGCTTAAGACATTACTTGCGATTTTCGTCTATATTAGCAGCTTTATTATTAGACTCCTTCGCTTCATGGTAAGTGCATCAGAATGTCAACTTGGCCAAGGGAGTTAAAGGTCGCAGAACCGGCAAAGACTGCCAGTACCGAAATCTACTTAATAAATTTCATTAGAAAATGAAAATGTGTAGCCTGAGCTTAAATCTAAATGGCATGGGGCAATGGGCCAATGAAGTGGGGCAAGTGGGCCAGCGTGGCGAGTGTGGCAAGTGGGGCAGGTGGACTGGGAATAGGACACAGACAGCACCTGTGCGGAATAGACAGACACGTGTTGTACACAAAGTTTGGTCAACAAAGTTTCTCATTTGTAGGTAGCTTTTGGTCGCCCAGGGCGCTCATAATGCTGGCAGCAGTGCGAGGTGATGTCCATGTTGGAATCATTGGACCTGTGTCTACATCTTTGCCTTTGCCCGGACAGTCGCACATTATTAGCACCCCGACAACCTGAAGCGCCATAAATAACATGCTGTGCGGCATGTTTCTTCTGTATTGTCAGTCCAAAGTGTCTCTCTCTCTATCTCTCTCTGTCTCTCTCTATTTTATTTTTATGTTAGCTTGACTTTTGTCTCATGTCCACTGTGTAGTTTATGATGTTACGTGGAAATTATAGAAATTTGTATCTCACATTTTATTTGCCGTAATTTTGTAATATTTTATGTGGCAGACAACTTGCACAAGTTGCTACAATAATATTCACTTTGCAACAGGAAATGAGCATTGGCATGGGAACTTGGTCTAGACTCATAAAGTGTTTCGCCGTAAATGTATATTATTAAACTTTGTATTTGACAATAAACATACAAAAAGTTGATTGGGGTTTATTAGATTAAATTTTCTTGTTTCATTTACAAACATTTCTGCTACAAAATATTATTATACATATCTATGCTCTTCTAAGCAACATATTCGCCAAAATATCTGACTACATTCCGTTATATTTATGAAGTAAATTGAAGTTTGAAGAACTTACTTTATGATGTAAAAAGCATAATTTGATTATTTCAATAGAGTTTTAATAAAGTTTTATCATTCTTTATTCTAATCATATTCAAATATGTAACATTCACGAGGAACTTTTATCGTAAATATATATTACTCAGCATATTAAAAAATTATTTTTTTTGGGGACGTTTTTATTTAAAAAAATTATTTTTTTTAGAGACGTTTTTATTTAAAAATATTATAGTTTAAGCAAAAACATGCTGAGATATCTGTTATTTCAAATTGTAATATTATAATAGAGATTTCAAGTATCATTACAGCAAAAATACTGGAAATCGCACAGGACTTCATAAGCCCAAAAGTATCAAAATATCATAGCCTGCTTTTTTGCAGTATGAACTCTAATGCCACTTATGTGCCTAATGAAGCTCTAACTCATTTTGCTGTGTTTCCAACTGTATATGTGTTTTTTAGGGGTTTTTTTTACTGGTATTTTCCTTTCGACCGCAAAATTGCGTGACCCGTTTGTCAGGCTTAGCTCGAATCAAATGAAAAGCCAGCAATATGACAGTTCAATTTTCATCAACAATGGCAACACAGCCGCAAGAGAGACACCTGGCGACAACAGCAACAACTACAGCTACAACTACAACTACAACAGATACAACGACAGCGACAGCGACATCGACGCACTTCTAATACAATACAAACGCAATAATATCGGATTTCCGTTTCCGCATCCGTTACGCAGCGCAGTTTACAGTTGCCAGTTTACTGAGTGTGGATTGAGCAGGAGTTATCTGTGTGTTTTTCTCTATGTGTTTTCTATTTTTTCTTCTGGCTACATACAATACAATACAATTTGTTGCTGCAGCTATGGAAAAACAATTTCGAGCTCTCTCGCTTTGCTGGCTGGTACTTTAAGCACGCCGAAGCAATAAAAACTTGTTGGCCAACGTCTGGCAACGTATGAAAGAGTGTGAAAGCCTCTCATGCAGCTGCGTGCCATGGCAACCTCACTCACACACATGCACATTCTCACACTCACACACACCAACACACACACGTACACCTTTTGCAATTGAATGCATGTTGACAATGACGGCAATCTGCACAAAGTTCAAACGACTCCGCCGAGTTCTCGGCAACGGAAATTGCCGCGCCAAGTGCAATAAATCGCGCCTTGCCTTCAATTCTCAATTCTCGATTCTCAATTCTCATGCCGTTCGCCAGCTCCATCGTTTGCTTATTTCTTTGGCATTGCCTTGGCTTGGACATGGACATCGAAAATCCCGGCAACATAATGGATATTGATTGAAAAGTATGATTGATTTTCATGTCTGTGTGCATTTTAGTTAGCACTTCGCGCTTGATGGCGATGGCAAAGCAAAGCGTGGCCTTCATAGATGCTATCATAAATCAAATCGTTTTAAATGCTCTTTAGCCAAATAAAAGCTGAAAATTTAATTTAAATATTTCGTGTAACTAGAAAGCATGAACTGTACTTTAATGGGTGTACAACATTACAAAATGAACACCATTTGTATTTGTATCAAGAAAATTCTTTATCCAACAACGAACTTCTTCAAACTCTTATTTGAATTTAATATAAACACATTCTCTACTATAAAATATATTTATTTATATGATATTTTTAGAAAATCATATTTCAAGAGTCCGGGGTATTCAGGTTTCTTTACAAATATATGCTACAAAGAAACTTAAATTAAATTAAATTTATTTAGAAACACAACTCTTTGTGGACTCTGCTGATTGCCATTAGAACCAACTGACCAGAACCCCTAGGGACTGCATTAGTTATATATTGCTTATCATCAGTTTGTGTGAATGCACAAATTATGGCATTGAACCATTGTAATTAATAAAATTCGCAAGAAGTAAACAATGCAGAGCACACAAAAACATGCGAACCGCAATGAAATTTTCGACCGTGTGGCAACTAATAATGCCCCAGCTCAGCGGTATGCAAAATCAACTCAATTACAAATGGCGGTTGGCTACTGTGTGGCAATGGGACTAGTAAACAATGCGGCAACTGCCACAATATTCTGTGGCATACTATGCCACGCAGGAGGGCAGGTGTGAGTGGTGGGAGGGATACCGTAACCGAGACTGAAACTGAAACTCAACCGAATCACTATGTGCCCCAAAATGCCGCAATATACAAAATGTTTTTTAATTGTTTTGCATTGGCATGCAGTAGGTAAAGCTACAAAACAAATGCGCGGCTACACTGCAAATAATTTTAGTTGATGAAGGCAAAATAAGCTAGAATTTATCATATTCTAAGCCGAGCAAAAGGGAAACTTCTAAGGTTTATGATTGTTATTATTTATGAAATAGAATTGCACAATTTAATAATTTTAAAAATTTTAAACAATTCTTTGCCGGTTTAAAAATATTAATTTTCAACTTTCTTAAAATTGGTTAATATCATAATACTATAGCGAAAAGCTTGGCTTATTAGATATTAGATAGAAACTCAAAAAATCATGCATAATACATAGTAATTTTCTTTTTTAGGATCTTTGTCGTTCATATCTCTTGGTTGAAAGCTATTCAACAAAATAAAACCATAAAAAATAATTAAAATTGATGTTTTCACTGCGAATGTTATCAATAAACATGTTGAATTTTATTTTATTTTATTATGCAGTACATTTAATTGTAATTTCATTAACTCTTCAGGTTATTTATTTTTAGTTGTGTTAATTGCCATTTATATCTTTTAACTACTTTCATCGAAATAAAACTATAAAATTTCTTTTATAAATATATAAATATATCTGTAAATATTTAATATGCTTAATTATCTTTTCGATTTAGACTCTCTCGTAATGGTATTTATTTTTAAATCTCTCGCTTGAGATAATTGCCGTTTATAACTTTCAACTACTTTCATAAAAATAAAATGTTAATTAAATGCAAATAAATAAATAAATAAAAAATATATTTTTTATACTAAAATGTTTTAACTTGAAATTTATGCAACAAAAATATCAAATATCATGTGTTTTATTCAATGTATGAATTAAAACACAACAAAAATGCTACGTGCAATTTTATTTTATTCTTCAATTTGTATTAATATATTTCCGACATTCCAGTCTCGATAATAAAAGACTTCTAATGTATCTTGTTTCCAATTAAATGTGTAATTGAAGTTTTATTTTTTGAATTCTTTTCTGTGTAAAATGGGAAACAATTGGAGAGGTTGGTGGCTACTGTTGCATTTTTTTCGCTTTGTGGGCAAATGAAAACAAAAACAGAAATATGCTTATATGAATGTATGAATGGATTCGTGTTTGTGTGAACGTGTAGAGGGAAAACAAGAGAGATTTAATTTGATTCGGTTTCAAAAAGCGGCAACAATTTCCATATGCCACAATTGCATTTATTGTTTTTGTTATCGCTGCACTACGTTGCAGTGATTTCAATATAAAATCTGCTTAAATTGTGGAGTCGCCCGCGCGTCGTATGCGTAATACGATGTTAAATGTCAGCCAACAAGCTGGAGGGAGGAGCGGAAAGTGCGGAAAGGGACGGAGGGAGGGGGAGGGGGGCTATGATAGCAATTTGTGGGGAAGTTTTAATCTCTTAAGGCAAGCCAATTGACTTTTGGTTTATGGCGAACTTTTAAGCGCTTCGTTGAAGCTTGGCCAACTTGCTTTTTATTGTTAATAAATTTTGTTTATTTTCAATAAGCAAATAAAAGCCAAAGCCCATAAAAACTATGCACAACTAACATAAAATACTCGACAATAACAACAACAACAACAACAATATAAATGATATAAATGCCAAAGTTTTTTCGCATTTGTTTATCGGCTTGTGTATGTGCGATTTGCTCTTGTTTTCTTGATTTTTATGGCATTAATTTGTTTAATGCCAAAAGGTGCCGGGGTGACTAAAGCCCGACTAAATATTTAAATGAGAGTCAAGACATATTTGTAGATACTAGAGATGCGCTACATTTGTGTGTGTTTGCAGAAAACTTTTGGTCCTATCAGTTGCACAATGCCAAAGACTCACAGAGGCACAATACACTGCTCAAATATATTTTGAAAATTTAATAAAACTACGTTTTTAATTGTATATTAGATTCATTGGAATAAATAGAATATTAAAATAAAATAAATAAATAAAATAAATTAAATAAATTAACAAGTACATATTTTGCATACTGAAAATATTTCTGTATTTTTAATATTATGTTGATATAATACATTCCTAGAAATTTGTCTAGATATAGAGTAAAATATATTATTAAATTTATAAATTTAATTTTTAATACATCAATTAATTTATATATTTAATTATTATTATTTTTTTTTTTTTGTATCATATTTCAATTTTCTTTATTTCAATTTCAATATTCTTGAGTATATTTACAATTTTTGGCTTTTAATAAATAATAAACTAACAAGCTCGCTTTATTGACCACTTAAGTGAAGACACAACCATAATTTTTCTTGCAGTGTAAACAGCTTTTGTTTGGCCTGCGTTAAATCAGCATATAATCCCCGAGTATTTCCAATTTGATACACACACGCACCCCAATGCCATGTCAAACAAACTTAAAAACATAAAAAAGAGACAACTGAACAACAACTCCTCCCCCCTCACACACACACACGCACACACACACGCTGACAATTTGCAAGTTGCTCAAGGTACACACACACACACACATACAGAGAGAGACAGGAAAGTTGATGTTGAGTAAGGACGAGGCCTTTTGGAGCCGCAACTGAAAGGGAACTAAGACGCACATTCGTATCTGCTTATGGGCCGTCAATCTAAGCCCCAAAATCTTGTCGTTGTCATGTCGTATAAATTAAATGTGTTTATATTAAATGTAAAAAACAACAATAACAAAAGCAGAAAACAGAAAACAAAAAACCAAATAAAACAAAACGCAAACGGCTCAAATGCTGCTTTTACCCAGTTATCCCGTGTCGCGTCCTTTGATAAGGCAAGTATCAGTTGCCAGTGTGTCCTCTTTGCTGTTGTTTTGATTTTTCGGCATTATGTATGTATTATAATAAGTTGCAACCGTATCAGCAGGGGGGCAGCGTCGAGAGGGTCCTTCAGAAATATTGACATGTTGGAGGTTTTGTTGTTTTCCCCATGCATAGTCTGAAAAAGGTACAAGAAGCTGCCACAAATGCTGACACCCAATCAGCAGAGATCAGTTAGCATTTCCCATGGAATTGTGATATGAAATTAGTGTTAGAATAGGGATTGTCTGTCCTGTTTGTCTTGCTCGTTGACAGCAGTTGACACGAAGGTGCGAATATGTAAACTGATAGGTGGAAGTGATAAATTGGACACGCCTAACACCTTGAGAAGTACGATATATAAAGCTTAAGAAGAGCTTCAGATTTAGTTTATATCCAGTTAATATACATAAAAGAAATAATCACGACTGAATATTATTTAATTAGTTTAATAAATTACTATCACTTGCAAACAATGCAACTAATGAATGGTAAATTACACTCTGAATAGAAATTTTTTTAGTAATTGTAGAACAAAAATTCCATAATTTAAATAAATAAATATTCAACTAAAATACACTACATATTTATATAATTATTTGTATATTATAAAGTTTGGTTCGGAATAATATTGTAATATTTTTTCCAAATTTAGAAAATTATTGTGTTAATAATTGTTTATTAAAAATGACTTTTAAACCTTTTCATACTACATTTTTTAAACTTTATTTTGTTTTAAAGCAAGTTTTTATAAAATGTATAGAATGTATTTTCCAAACCTTTTATTTGAGAATTTATA
Source organism: Hypselothyrea guttata (assembly GCA_035045125.1). Lineage (NCBI taxonomy): Eukaryota > Metazoa > Arthropoda > Insecta > Diptera > Drosophilidae > Hypselothyrea > Hypselothyrea guttata. The sequence goes on from JAWNNJ010001017.1 coordinate 61,639, forward strand.
TTCAATTGAAATATTTTATACATTTCTGCGGCTTATTAAAATACAAATTGTTTTTTTTTTTATAAAAAATGCAAGTAATGCAATTAATAATTTTTATAAAAGTAATTATTCGAAAAATGCGTGAGAAAAAAGTGTAAACTTTTCAAATTAAAGAAAATTGTAGTTTTTATGGTATGGCATATAGTATAACAGGTTGCAGAAAATTCATTCATTGAAAAAGCTTTATATAATATATGATATATGCCAGATTTATGTAATTTTTTTGCCATTGTCAGCGTGCCTTTTTCATATTTCAGTAAAAATAATTAATTGACATGGCTTACATGGCGTATACGCAACCTGCAGCAAATAATACGCACTTCAGTTGCGTGTGTGCGTACGTGTGTGTGTATGCGTGCGTATATGGGTGTATGTGTGTGTGTGTGTGGGAGTTAAAGGTCATGCGCATGTTGTGCATGAAGCCGGAAAATTTATGAAATGAAAGATGTTCCATGGCAGATTTTATACGTTTTCTTCATTTTGCTGAATTTATCAATTCAAATGATGCAGAAGCCGAAGCTGCCATTGAATTATTTAACTGTAATTATATATTAACTTTATTTCGGTTAAATTGATGTGCCTTTTATGAGCACATAAATAATGTTTTATTATTAGATAATAATATGGAGAATAAAAATATATATTTTAAATCCATTGAACATGGCGCATTTCCGGTTTGAAATCGTAATGAAATCAGGGAATAACAATAAACGACACTGACATTTGTCTGTTTGTCAGCCTGTCCTACCTGTCAAAGATGTCGTGCAATTGAAATTGAAATGGAAACTGAAACTGAAATTGAAATATCAACGTGAGAATTTCGAATTAAGTTCGCGCGGGATTACCACAAAATATTAGCCGCATTCAGCGAGCCGGACGGAAGGAAGCCCCTGACCAAATGCCGCTTCCGCCACGCCGTATTTCATGTCCGGCTCGTTGTGCGTTTTGTTGTATCAAAAGAATTTATAACTGTTCCTCCCTCTGCCTCCCTCTTCCCACTCTTCCAATCTCCCTCTCTGAGTCTGTCCCTCGGCTATTAATGATGATATCCATGATGGAAATTGTGGCGTACTCACTTTGAGCTGCCGTTTTTGACTTTGGCTTTGGCTTTGGCTTTGTATCCACATGCATATTTAATACGCTGACGGCAGTTTTTGGCTGATATTAGCAACATATTTCGCTTTTGGGTCAACTCCAGCAGCTGGCGTCGACATATGCAATTGCGGCGGCTTGACCCACACCCAAAACTCTCAATGCAACTCTGACTCTCTACTCTGTATTTGGCACTGACTCTGGCGCTGACTTTCCCAGAACTTGGCAAGCCATCTAGCCGAATGAAAAGTTTCTTATTTCCCTCCATGTGTGCGAGTGTGTGAGAGAGATTTGCACTAAAACCACTTTGTGGTGACGCCAAAACTTCTAGCCAAGTTAAAAACTATTGTCATTCTGTTAAGTGGTCACATTTAACACTTGGGGCGCTGACTCGCAGTTGCCACTATAAAGAGATATATGGAACAAGAGCAACTCAGTCAAAGCGCCTGCAGTCGGATGCAACCGACAATGCCAACTGTACTTCTCTATATGCATATAAATACTGAGAGATATGTCAGCATATGCTCACATACACAACAGTTTTATAAAAGTAATATACCCTTCAAGACCCATTTAAGGGGTACAGTTGCTCAAAAAACCAGCAAAGACAAAAAACTGAAAGGCAAAGAGTTATGCGTGTGGCTTGAATGTTGTTATTGTTAGCTCTGGGCTAGTAAGTTTTACACATAAATACATATTTTTATCTATTGGTAAAAATGTATTTATTTATTACAAGTGCAACATTGTTGATGGTCATTAGTTAAATTCGTATGCTATAATACTAATAAATACATATCATTAAATCAGAATTAAATTAAACTGGAATTATATGTATCTTTATCAGCTCTTTAATAAGAATTAATTAATAAGAAAAATAATTAATAAATTAATCAATAATAATAATATTATTAATAATAATAGTAACAATAATATGTCAATAATAATAGTAATTAATAAATATCAATATTAAATTATGATTTTAATTAAAAAAATAATAATTCCTATGTTTATTTCAGTTTTAAGTTGAAGGCCATGCTACAATTACACAAAATTAATTGATAATGAAATGAAAAAATCGTATAACTCAACAAAAGCGTTGTCAATTTAATGGGTTTCAGAATTCGATGTATGCCTATCATAATTACACTTTATTAAACACAGCATTATTTTGAAAATTTTATATTGATTTCATTTTATTTATTTTATGAATTTTTATTTAATTACTATTTCTGGCATTTCTGCTCTGAACAGGGCGTCGTTTGTCGTTTCTTTTTTTGCTGAGCCTCTGTTTTGCTCATTTACTAAAACAACAGTTATATTAGCTTAGCTCTCTTTGCAGTTTGCTCTCGTTTTCTCTCTCCCTCTCTCTCTCTCTCTCTTTCTCTTCGAAAAGATGCAGCAGAGACGCAGCGCAAAGCATGATGGAATTATTCCATCATGGCGCAAAGCAGCGAAACTCTCTCAAGAAATAAGAACTGAGCGAGATGCAATGAGTTCATTGAGATCTCTCTCTGTCTCTCTTTTTCTTTCTGCCCTGCACTTACAGGTGTGAGCGAAACACTAACTGTACTTGTTCGAAAAGTAAGCAGCAACACGTGATTCATTTGGCGGCAATGCATGTTGTGATAAGAATAAATATACATACATAAATACATTAATTCAGTCATATGTATGTACATAGTATATTTAAATTTAAAATCTTAAAAATTCAATAAAATAAGATTTATATTAATTCAACAGAATATATTCGAATATTTTAAATATTATTTAATAAAAAACATAAATATAAATATAGGGACAGGGCAGATCAGTGGGACGGAGGCTACAGTCGGACGTAACCGACAGTAGGAGACCCTTTACTTTAACTTTATGCATTTACAAATACAGTCAAAGGCATGCACACTAAGCTACCCGTGTATGCAAGGCACACCACCCCCCCCTCTGCCTAGTGCGGTAAATTGTCCGTTCCATATTTTCGCTGTTTCTTATCCGATCGAAACGAAACTCACAGGGCCAATAGAGAATGTCATAAGCTAGTTACGTACCAAATTACAAGTCAATAACTTTAAAGCTGTGGCTGCAGTAGCTTTTTGCGGTTTGCGGGGGAAGGGGGGAGGTATCCAAAATCTAAAACAAACTCGTGCTGCTTACTGATAAGGAGAACCTAAATCCCAAATATGGTGTCTCTAGCTCTTATAGTTGCTGAGATCTAGGTGTTCATACAGACGGACAGACAGACAGACAGACAGACAGACAGACGGACAGACGGACATGGCTATATCGACTCGTCTTGTCGTCCTGATCAAGAATATATATACTTTATGGGGTGTACTACGCCTCCTTCTGGGTGTTACACACATTTCCTCTTTGCTCCAAACTAATAGACCCTTTTTACTTTTTTAAAGTAAAGGGTCTAAAAATTAAATTTCAAATTTAGAAATCAGCAATATTGATTTAGAATATTTTAAGGTATTAATAAAATTTACCACAAGTTAAAATTATATATGGGCATTTCCACAGTGGCGTTCAGGACATTCGTACGCGTTTAAAGTAATATAACTGTAAAAAGGAAGCAATTTTTTTTCTGAAAGGAAATGCCCATATTTTTTAATAATTAATAAAAAACAATATAAATATTGTATGCAAACTATTAATAATGAAACTAAAACCTTTATCAATAAAAATTTAAAGTTATCACAAAGTTATACTAAATTTTAACAATTTCAAATAATAACAATAAAAACTACCACAAGTTAGGCTTGAATTTTGGCATACTTCGGCAATAAATATTATTTAATATATTCGCTTTTTGACTTGTTGGCTTCTTATAATTTGTTTAAGCAAATCATGACCTATAAATTTCTATATATCGCTCACAAATACTGGCTTTATATTTATTGTTTTGCTGTTGCAGTTGTTGACTTCCTGTGATTTACTCCAACCTGATCATGAACTCTCTTTTGCTCTTCATTAGACCCGACCTGTTTATTCACGCTGCTCTGGCGCTTGGTCGTATTTCCCGTTTTAACTTAATTTAAGCACTTGGCCACGCTCAAAGCTGAACTGCCTGCATATCCTGTCTTGGCCTTGTCAGCTCGACTGTCGGCACTTGATGAAGCGCCAAAGGAGCGAAGTCGGGGGCATGACATGGTTAAGTAATCCCCGCAATTGAAACTGAACATTACGGCTAGCGTTCGTTTCTTTTGGTTTGCTCCTTCGCTTTGTCAACAGACCTTGCTGTCTTTTGGTCCTTTTGTCCTCTCGTCCTCTGGTCGAGTGGGTAATTAAAAAGGACGCGCTTGACTTGGTTTCATATTGCGAGCTTTTACATTTCACATTTCACATTTGGCGTCGCTTGATTGGCCCACACGTGTCGACCATATTTCAACTAGGATAGGTAGATAATTCCCTATTTATGTGTGTGCTAAGTCTGCGATTAAAATTTAAATAAATAATTGGCAAACATTTGCGAGAAGCAAATCCCGTTGCGGTTTACCAAACAAAATTAACTGTGGCAAATTTGTGCTCAGCTGTATTTAAGCCGTGTCCTAAGCAAATAACAGCTAAGCCTTTAAGTATTATTATTTTTCCTTGCACGCCCCATTTCCTGATTGCCGTTTCAATTTTATTGTATTACTCTGTGACTTGCTGCATCGAGGCAAATATTAATTTTCAGTTTATATCAGCTTATTTCATGCTTAAATGACAAGCCAGTTCAACAAAGGGGATACCGATGTCGAGTTAAAAGAGACGGACAAAGATTGGCAGATGGAATGCTTAACTTTTATAAAATTCTACGAATTTCATAAGCTTACTTTAAGTTTAAAAGTATTTAGAATTATATTTATATGTTTATCTTAAAATGAAAAATACATAATACTTTAAATCAATTATAAATAATAATTTAAGAAACAGTTGAAATAATTTATTATCTTTTCAATTACTTTAAGGATTTTTAGGTGACATAATTCCATATGCTAATATTTTATTTTTATTTTGATGGTTACAGCCATTAATTATTGTTTCTCACTGTTTTTGTGAAAATATAAAGCTTTAATTATTTTTTTTATGGTATACTGTTACTGTAGTGTAGTAATTAATACCAAAGTGATGTGTAATAATTTAAATATATATATTCAAATGTATATATTTATTCCTAATGAATAGGGTTATTATTTTATCAATTTAAAAAAAATGTATTTTAGTTGCGTTAATTTTTATTTAAAATGCAATCATGTATTTCATTAAAAAAATTGCTTACAATTTTCATTATTGCAATATTTTTTAACAAGGAACAAATTTTTTAAATATATTATTCAAATTTTCAGAAATATAAACAGTTTATTCTCATTTAAAAGTACGACGAATAATTATTTTAGTTTCTCAATTTTTCTATTTTATTTGGGTTGAATTTATTAAAGTGTTTTAGTATTTAACATTTTATTTTTAAGTATTTTAAGTATTAAATATATAGTATAAATTACTTTATAACAATTATTTCTTTATTGCAGTGTTTTAATTAAGATTTTTTGGCTGTACCGCTGCACAACAAGAGTTGGAAGCACGTGTTCCTGAATAAATTAATTATGCACTGGTCACTAAGCACCCCACTGACATGCCCACTTACTTGTAATGTGTATACATACATAGTATATGTATGCACACACGCACACACACACATACAGGCGCAGGCTTCAAAGGGAATGCGGGCAAAATGGTCAGGAAGTGCAAGTGCCAACGGAAACTTTTAATTGTTTCTGCTGTTGCTTTTTGCGCTTCCGTTTCTTGTCATGAAATGGGAAAATGCGGAAAATGGAAAAAATTGTTATAGCGCTGAAGGAAAACACAAAAGCCACAAAATGTAAGAAATCCAGCAGGCAAAAGGGGGCAAGGCACAGGAGCATAAAGGGATCCTACCTCAACTCGCATTGCACATTGTTAAGTTGCTTGAGGTTATTTGGCCAATACTTTTTTTTTTGTATTTTTTTTGTGAGAGAGACGCGCATGTTGTTCCGGCTTTCTTAACTTAACTCCTTGGCCATTGTGTGTGCTTAAGCGGCCAACTGCAGTGGGCCGGAGTAGGGAGGGGGGCGGGGCGTGTCTGCATTTCGCCAGCTTATTAAAAATCTCATTATCATTGTCGTTGCGGCGTAAATTTTAATTGTCCGTTAAAAATGGCCTGGTCCCTTTTTACTTTTCTCTGCTGCTCTTGCCGCTTTCCGAAATCAATTTAAACTTGTTTGACCAACTAGATTAGATGGAAATGAATTTGCGTAGTGCTAAAGTCGCCTTTGCCTTAACGGCTGCCTTCACCTCTGGGAGGCGTGGCCTTGCCTTCGTCCCCGCCTACCCGCCCCTTTGGCAACACCACTGCCATTATTGCCTTTGTATTGCAGTTGGCCGCAGATGCCACAGCATTTGCAGGCATTTTATTGCATGTGCATGCATACACTCTAAAAAATCATCATGCATGTACATTTAAACTAAGTATATCAATAATGATAATCATGATGTCAATTAATTATTTCATTATTTAATCTCTACATTCATTTGCTATCGATGGATTCGAACAACTACATTTTTTGCCACAACTTTAACATGTTCGGCCCAAATTCCCAACCAGGGTTGCAACAAATTTATTGATATTCATTACTAAATATTCGTCAGGCATAAATTTAATATTATTTTGTGTGTTTCATAATTTAAATTTATAAGCTTTTAATTTTAATTATATAGTTAGGCTTAAACATTTCTTTTTCTGCTACAATTTTAATTAAAATTACGCTGACTATTCATATAATTCTCTGAGTGTATTCATATTGCATGCGTCCATGCAGATACATGTGTATTTATAATATGTTTGTAGTATTCTCACAAGTATGCCAAAGTCTTCGTCCCAACGGCGTTTTGCATGTTAAACATGTGAATAATGCAAATTGTTCACACAAACGCATACACACACACACACACACACACACACACACATACACACACACACATACATATGCATCTATATCCGTTCATGTCCATCCAAGCATCAGGTATCGAGCTGTGGGATTTACTTGGAACTTGGCGCCACAACGCAGCTTATGCAGCCTCATGCCTGTCTTCTCAACTTCCCTTTAAGCTGCACAATGGCTTACTTGGAACTTGGCTAGAACAGTGTGATAAAGTGGCAGGAATGACGCATGAGAAAATGGAATTAAAGTCCAAATAAACTTTAATGCAAGTTAAGCAACAAATTAAATGCAGATAAAAAGCAGCTAATAGTATTAATTAGCTCTTTGATTATTAATAAAATGCCAATTTAATGTAAATAAAATAAAAATATTTAATAATTAATTGAACCCACGTTGGGCGCCATGAACGATAATATGGTGCCCAACGTGGGCTGCATGCAATTGATAGAAAAATGCTTAGGAATCAGTATCTAAAACATTTGGGATTCGGTTTTTAAGAAATAACCTTGCCATACAAATAATTTAAGATCGAAATCTGTTAAGATATTATCCAAGATTTGGACACATTTATTTGTTAAGTCGATCTTAGCAGCGATCTGGCAAACACTTGGCAACAAAACAAGTTGGCAAACTCTTTAAGTCACAGCGCTTCAAAGTCATTAGTCAATTTTCATGGAGACAACAATGAGAGATGGAAATGGCAAACAAAAACCCTTCGTCTTCGCCCAGCAAAAGTCACGAAGTTGAGCTTTTTGAACTGATTTGTTAGGCCTAGACAACAAAAGGCCAAAAAGGCGAGTCCTTGCTGCCGCAGCAGTAGCAGTAGCAGTAGCAGTAGCCACTCGAGCACAAAGTAATCCTTAATTACACATTGGAAGCACGTAAATGTAATTTTTTGTACACTTCTCGCTCGCTGTGGCATGTCCATGTTTCTGGTTGGCCCCGACAAAGGCAAAAATTATGTTAAGACACGATTTGGTGATTGGCGTTCAGAGCCATAATATGGCAACGCACCAGAGCCAAGAGTCATGGGGCCAAGAGCTGGATTTCGCAGCGTCTGAGCGTCATTACTGATTGGCGGACTTTGTGGCTAAGTCCGCCATAAATGATTGTTGCCTTTTGCTGATTTTGAAGGACAATGGGCCCAGGCAATGTTAATGGCTTAGTCGCTGCTCCTAGGCCCTCTACAATACTTTTGCTTTTCTTATTCTTCTAAGTGGTTATAGGTTATGGGCCGCTTGTTAAGGCCCGTTTAGTGCAACTTTGTACTCACAGGATTTGGCCAATTTGTGAGCATTTTGTTCTACTTGGCATCGGCTGTGCTTGTTCTTCTTCTTTTATTCCCGTGGCGAAACATTAAAAAAAATAAAATGTGTAAAAAATGCTGTTGTATTTATTGCCAGGGTAACAATTTAAGCTCTACGTTGCATGTTTTAATGTTAGAAATTTTTGAATTAAATTCAGAAATAATATTTATACATTTTAGGTATATGAGAGTTTGCGATATTTCGAACATTTTTAATTAATTTAACGATTAATAAGTATAAATGGAGAGCTTCAGCCGTTGCAGCTTCAATTGGCTTAAGTTTATTTATTTTAATATAGAAATTCTGCTTTGCAACATTAACTTTAACCTTATATAAAGAGATCAGCTGTTGTAATATAGAGTTAAAGATTTCCTCAAGCTCTTAAACAACATATCAACTTAATAACGGCTTTGATATCAGTCGTTATTTATGCAGCTGCTGCAGCGTGTAAATTGCCATTGCAGCTGCAAGCATTTTGTTTGAGTCTATGTGTGTGTGTGTGTGTGAGTGTGTGAGTGCTTTACACTGGCCAACATCAAAATAAAAAACAATTTGCGTATTTTTTGTATTTTTGTATTGCTGAACTGCAGTTTTTTATGCTTGTTTTAAGAGCGTGCCGTGTTTTTTGCGCTGTGTTTTTAAGCTGGTTTCTGGCATTTTCCGGGTGTTTTCTTTATAAATTAACTTTAATAAAAGTAGCCGGCGTAAAAAACAATAGCTTTGCCGGCAGTTAACGCATTCAGACTTTCCCTCAATCGTTTTATCACTCCATTGTTTTCCTTAGTTTTTACTATTTTTTGCATTTGTTGTTTTGCCCGACTATGAAAATCAATATGCGTATAGGAATTGAATATTCAAAGCGCATGCAAATGGAAAATGTGAGTTATGACAGCATACAGAGAAAACCAGAGAAAGGGAGAGAGAGAGAGAGACAGAGAGAGAGAGACAGAGAGAGAGAGAGACAGAGACAGAAAAAGAGAGAGCCATTGGTATATTTGTGCATTTGCAATTGTTTGCAAGAACCAAATACAACATGTTGAGTTTAGAAATTAAGAAAACAAACTTAAAATGCATGCGGTTGCTCCTTGGATTTTTCTTGTGCTGCTTTTTGAATTGGATTACAAGTGAACTATGTACTACATAAATCACACTAAACCTTCAACATATCTCTCTATACTTCTTTATATGCTTATCTATAAGTTCACTTAATAAATATCACTATATAACAATTTTAATATACTCTTTTCAAAAGAGTCTTTTGAATCAGATTAAAACTTTTGAAAACCACTAGATTTTTAATTTTTTTTAAATAGTAAAAACAAAGTAGAATCTAAGAAGCTTCTGGCTTTGTTATCTTAAAACAAAGAGCATTAGTTGAATGTGAAATGAATATAATATAGAATATAAATAATAAAACATAAATATAGAATAAAATAATAACAAAACAATATATTTATATAAATTAAATTTGTTTGTAAATATTAATTAAAAAACGTTTGCTTATATAATTCAAACGGTTTTTTTAAAAAAGCTTGGTGGAACTTTCCCCCAGAAATTTCTTTTTAATACAAAATGCTAAATTCTGATATAAAATATATAAATCTTACACTTACCCAATGGTAGTTTGAGCAATTTTAAAAGTTTCGCTCTTCCGTTTCTGTAAAAATACATAAAAATTATTTGCAAATAAGTCAATAGCAACGATTTAATTTTAATTAATTTAAAGTTAATTTATTGTTAATTAATCTTATACTAGTATGTAGTTCATCATAATGCTGCTGCCTTAATACTGGCTCTAATTAAACACAAATACACTTAAATTAGTCAGCAATTTGCGACTGAAACAAACAAATTTAAATTTGTGAGAAGCGGCAAGTGTGGGAAAGAAAGTTAAGCCAAAGCGAAGGACAATGAAGCAGGGACAGAGAGAAGAAGAAGCAGGTTAATGCTGGCCTATTTGTTGCATGAAATTGGCCAATCGACTGCGTCGCCTCGATGTCCAGCGTGTCGCTGGCGTTACGTCAGACAGAGGCTTAACCCTGGGATTCCAGCAGGCTGCACAGTGGGTCAAACACGCGTTTTTAATTTAAAAATATTGTATTTTAATGATAACAGGCAAATGTTATGATTGTGTTTTAAAAATCGGTTTTTTATTAACGGAATAAATAAAAAGTGAAGCTAGTTAAGTTGGTAATTTGTTCCATAGTGCGGTAGCTGTGCTCAGCAGTGTATGTGTGCGTATGGGTGTGTGTGTGTGTGTGTGTATTTTGTGTGGCCTGTTGTCAATGTGCATAATACCGTTATCTCACTGTGACAGCAGCAGGCTCAGCCTTGCATTCCCACAAACAGCGCAGGTTGTATGAGTGTATGTGTGTATGTATGTATGCAACCGGCAAGCGTGTGTGTATGTGTGTGCCAGTGTGTGTGTGTGTCCACGAAAGTAAAAAAAAAAAAAGAAAATGTTGGCAAGGGTCAAGGGTATTAAGCGCCGTTTTTTCCAGCAAATTTGAAGGCATTTAAAATCCGACTTAACCCTAAAAAATCGTAATTAATTGAGGAATGTCTTTAATAAAATTTGTTTAAAAAATTCAATAAAATTCAAAAATGGATACAGGATATAAAACGTTAAAAATCTAAGACAAATCCTTATTAAATTAATAAGATTATTCAGGAATTGTTTACACAAAAATCAAATTAAAAAAATGCATACTTAAAAAATCAATATACGTTTTTACTAATTATTAACATTAATTGAATAAATTTGTATGTAAAATTACAATGTGGGATTTATAAATAATGTTAAATGATTTTAATAAATATGGTTTGTACAGAAAAATAATAATAATGATAAATAAAATAATACACAATATCAATTATTTGCATTCAATTGCAAGATTATCATGCTGCTAACATTAAAGTAATGTTTTCAATACATTTACCTGGTCTCAAAATACGCATTCAGAATGCACACAAGCAAAACCCCCAATCTCTTTTCAGCCAACAAATACAATTTCAAATTAAAGTCTTGTTTTTGTGGCCTATTGAATGGAAACTCATGGGAAATGCTGCTATAAAAGAGAGAAAAATGCGAACCGTCGAGCGCCAGAAAAAAGCAAGCTCAAAATAAAATCAATTACGCTCGATTAACTGAAATAGTTACATAAATTACAAATAACCAAGGCACAGCACGAAATGGGGGACTGAAAGCCAGAGCTGGGGAACTAGGAAATTGGCATGAGTTGAAGTCAAAGTCAAAGTTTAGGGCAATTGAAGCGCAAAATCCACAAGAGGACGCGCAACATTTTGTGGCATAATGACAATTTCTAACGAGACAGCTGAATGAAAGGCTAGCTAAAGGTATGCGTATGAACGACTTGATAATACCTTAGAAAATAAATATATATAGTTGTGGAAACAATGTCAAGCAACGACGAGTAAGAAAGCCACAAGATGTTGAGAATGAGACGACGATCGTCAAAGAGACGGTTCGACGAGCAACGAGACAACGAGTAAGAGAGCAACGATCCGACGAGCATTAAAGCGGCGAGAAGAGTAGAACGAGAAGAAGAAGAATGCCAAGCGCTTCAACTAAATATTACACAAAATACAAAAAAAAAAAAAACATTGAACAAATATTAAATAAACATTAGAAATCCCGAATATTTTATAATAGATTAAATTCTACATAATAAATAAATGGTTTCCAGATTATCGGCAGACTTTCAATTTTATTTTGTTCTACATAAAAAATAATATTTTTTATGTATGTTATATAATATATTTTATTTGAACCGTTTTCTCATGCTATTAAAATCATGTAACAAAATGTAGAAAATCAAACGAGATCTTGATGTTATTTGAATTGATATACCCAACTGAATTATTTGCAAATGGCATCTGGTATAAAGATGGCGATTGGGAGGGAGCACGATATGCTGCTGTAACGGGAGGCCGCGCAGAGATAACTATTAACATTATAGAAGTAAGAAAAATTTCCGATTATTTTCCGCAACATAAAACAAAAGACAACAAACAACACGCAGACCACAACGATAAACGCCAAACGCCAAACGCCAAGCGACAAAGGCCAGGACATGAAGCAAGACAATGACGGGCACTTGGACGCAGCGGTTGAGGGGGGGAAATAATAAATAATACCATTTGATGCTCAAAGCGAAGACAACGCATTTAAAATGAACTCATTTTCACGCTTGTAGTACAGTTGGCCCACTCCAAAGTAATACGAATAACCCGGCTAAAACTTCCCTCGAAATTTGCGGTCGGGACTTAGTTTTCTTTGTTGTTGTTTGCAACTTTACGCGCAATTAATCTAAAATAAATTCGTTTATAATTTGACAACATAAGAGAGACGAGACAGCGCAAAAAGACCGAGGCAGCATCAACTAAAGCCATCATTTTGCAGCTTTAAAACAATTAAATGTCAAAGTTTCCCAGCCTGGCACCAGGCAGACATTTTCCCTGCTCCGAAAATTGCAGGTCTCTAGACAAAAGCATCAAAGACACCAACTCCGCTTTCATTCAGCTATTTCTTATTTCATTTGCGACTTTTATTGAGTCTGACAGGTCTCGGGTTCGGTGCGGGTTCAGGTTCAGGTTCAGGTTCAGTTTCTGTTTCAGGTTCAGGTTCAGGTCAACAAAGCAAAACGATTTGCGCGAAATTTAGCGAGTGCCAAACCCTCCTGTTGGAGTTTCCACTGCCATTGCCATTGTCATTGTTGTAGCCCATAAATTATTGTTTAATGACAGTGGAAATTGAAAATAAATTTAAAGCTAATAATCGCTGAAATAAACGCTATAAATTGTAGCTGCTTTTGCCACTGTCGCTGTCCCTTGTCTATCGTACATTCAACTGCGCCACAATTGAAATAAATAAATGCAACAAGTTTCCCTAATTGCTTTGATAGCTGTAGACACAATTACGGTAATAAATAAATAAATATATATTTTTCTATTTAAAGCCAGCTTTATTGAACCATAAAATAAGGAATTGGCGCCTACGCTGGCTTTTTGCTGCTATGGTCTTAAGTCAAATATTATTAGCAAATAACAATAAAGACGATGTCAAAATTAATAATATTAACTTCTGAAAAAATAAGTTATTTTTAGGTCAATCTTTGTTAGACTCTAATAAGATTATCGCAGGAGAAAACTTTTCCATGGAAAACAGCGTCGCAGAGGTAGAAAAAAGGTGGATAATAAGTGAAAGAAAATAAGTTTAAGACAAACCCTGCAAGGTAAAAGTATATAATTTTCTTGAGAAATTTAATAGGTCAACATTTATATTTAAGCTGCAAGTACAGTAAGGAAAGATGTTTGCATTTGCTATGCATTTAAGAAATATTGTATATTGTATACTATATATTTATTGGAAATGCTTTAATTTATTTAAATCTACAATATCTACAAAATCAATAAAATAAATAAACTCAATACCATTGACTCATTGAAAAGTTAGTTACATATATGTACTTGAACTGACTATTAAGCCCACGCATCCACTATAGTTCTACACTCTGTACTTTTGCATCATCTCACACCAGCCATCGCACTGATAATGAGAACAACACGCAGCAGCATTTAGACTAGAGCGAGCAGTCTGCGCTCTCACTCCCTTGATCAAGCTTTGCCACAAGGAGAGCGCCAACCCAACCAATGAGCTTCTACTGTGGGAAGAGCAATGCAACTATGTGACCTTAGAGCACGCTTCCATATTCATCGAGCGCTCTCTTTTTCGCATACGCACATATGAGTAAGATGCGGAAAATGTTGCTAAGGCTGTTGATTACAACTTGCATTACTTGTAATGCAGATGGTAGCATCTTAAAAATAGCTCAAAGTGAATAGATCAAGTGCAGTTGAAGAGAAGAGCGCTGTAGAGTTTGCTAAAAATTATATCGCTCGTTTACCAGAAGAGTGTCATAACTCAAAAAAGTGCGTTTCGGGATAAACGCGTTTAAAGTTTTCAAGCGCCGTGTATCTCCATACAAGGTGGAGCGACATATTCTCTTCTCACGCTGTGTGTATTGAAGATAGGATAATGAAATGACACAAGATAGATTAATATCCAACGAAGATTACTGTATCATTAACTCAAAAATCAAATATCAAGTTGTCATTTGTTTAACGTAGTTTGATTAATAGTTATATATTAAATATAATAAATCAAATAATATGTAGTTTTCTTTGATCCGATGTTGACAATATGTTAAGTCCGCTATCTCCTAATCTCAGTAATTATTACAATATTTGCTGGCCATATACGATCGGCAATATGTCACCAGCTGTACTTGCCCTTGAGCCAAGTTAACTCTGCGGAACTCGGAACTTCAGTCTGCAAAGCTTTGTCTGCATGGATGCCCAAGGGCCATACACAAATGACGCGCAACAAGCAGCAGAGCACAACTTGTAGCCACTCCAAAAGTGCCCCCTGCTCACCCAATCCCTCTTCCTCTCCCTCTCCCTCTTCCCATCGCTCTGCCAATACCAATGTCAGTCTAGGCCACGATTGGCCCCAGACACGCAGACACGTGTAGCAGGCGCAACAGTGTAAACAGAAGTTGAAAAGAAACGAGAAGAAATGAGAGGAGAAGAGGAGAGAATTCGGCATTAGCGTAGAGTCAACAACAAGAACTTTTGCAAAATGCCCAAACGGTAAACTGACTCCATGTTCCGTGTGAACAAAACGCACAAAGTCGGACAGCAGAACGCACAACGAAGCGGGAGAAGGGGGAAGTGGATAGAGGGGGAGAAGGGGAGGGAGAGGGAGTCGAAGTCGGAGCCTGCTTGCAAAGGATGTTGCGCCATATTAGCGCCGCGTGTCGGATAATTTATGAAATGGCGTCGTCGGCCGCAGCAGGCAACACGCTGAGGGCGGCATGGGGCACTTGCCACTTGGCAGGTGGCATGAGGCATGAGGCATGCGGCAGGTAGCAGCAGTCAGTTCCGTTGTGGAAAGCCTCCGACAACGGCTGAGGCTGAGGCAGAGGCAGAGGCAGCGCTACCTGTGCTCTGCTGTAAATATCTTTAAAAGGCGCTGTTAAAACAAATTACTGTCTGGTTGCTGTTTTTCGAGGTCCCCGATGCCACAATGCGTGTCAGGGAATAAAGCTAACAGCAATAGGCCAATGGCTGTGGAGGGAGAACTACACTGAAATAAATTACATTTTGGTTTTAAAGTTTGAGAAATTGTTGCTACATTTCTGGTTTATGTAAATAACATAATATTTTTATTATCGAGACTTAAATTAAATCAAATACAGTTTTATTTTTTTACAAAAATAAATTTAAAACAATTTGGAGGAGCTAAACAGTTTTTTGTTAAAATATTTGCTGGATATTTTGCGAATATTTAAATAAATATAAATATATTTGAATATAGTAAATCCTTAAATTTAAATATTGTTATATTGTATAGTTGTAAAATTAAAGTTAAAGCAAATTTCATTCAAATTTTGTAAATATAGTATTCTACTTTTAGAATACTACCTTTTCCCAAATTTAATTTATTTTTAATTTAATCAAATTAAATTTAATAAAAAGTGTCAATAGATTTAAATGAAACAATTTTTAGAATATAGTATGTAGTGTTAAAATTTGTTTTAACATTTTTATTTTAAGTGGTAGGCCTGTAGTATTACTTAAACCTAGTTTTTTTCTTTATATTATTTTCAGTGTAGACTGGAACAAATCTACCGCTTTCTTGAAGCTGGAGCACGCAACAGCGAAAGTTATTAAGCGAATTTCTCAGGCAGCATGGCATGAAAATTCCCCCGGGAATACCAACCCCCTGAACGGCCTGTACTTCCTGTCCCCATCAATGGATGTGCTACCTCCTGCCACTGTTTGTGGTGGATTTGTTTTCGCTTACAATTTCCGGGCTGGCCAGATAGAAAAACAAAGTCAGTAGCAGGCAGACAGCTACTTGGCAGGGTTGTCAATTTTTTAACCAGAGTTGTCGCATATGCTACATTCAGTTGAGAGATTTCTTTTTACGAGTTGCGCTGTCTTTTACTTACTCATAGATGGGTTTCCTATAAATTCCAGAGTGAATATTCAGTGTATGGCCACAGAGTTGATATGCGAAGGGAGCTGAATCAAATGTTGAGTACATTAAAGTTGAAAATTGGATGGAAAGGGGAGGACTCGGCTCAATAAACTTAATGCAAATTACAAATTCGTGCCAAAAATTAAGTTAAATTATGCCACAGTGAACGACACAACGGCACAACAACAAGGCACAATAAAGAATACCGCAAATTGCGCTGAGCCCCGAGAGCAACGCCCATCCAACGGTCTACTAAAATCCAGCCAGAAATAAGAGGAACCAGAGCAGATCAGTCGTAAGTGCCCGACGGTAGAACATCCTGTAAAAATAATATAAATAAAACTCTTCTTATTTGTTGTCATTTTGTTAACCAATTTTAATGCGCATTTTAGGATAGTTAAATATAAAAGTAAAGAATATATGTATATCATCTAAAAAAAAACTTTCAATAGATATATAACGAATATGGCGAAAATGGGGCGTGGCACCTAACATTTGAAATAAATGTGATAGGCGCATGTTATACACCCACCTACATACCAAAAATGACTGCCTTAGCCCTTAAAGTTGCCGAGATCGGAGCGTTTATCCGATAAATAGGCTATCTCGACTCAGCTTGTCGCCCTGATCAAGAGTATATGTATGTATACTATATGCTCCTTGGGATCTGCCTGGCCTACTTCAGCATAAAGTACCTTGTTATTCCCATTTTCAACGAGTACAGGGTATAGAAAGAGGGGGACGAGCAGCTGGGGTAGCTGCAGCGAAACCTTCATTTTGCGTAGACAAAGAAAGTACAACAATTTTTTGTGCGCGCCGCACAAATTGAAAATGAAAAGTCAGAACTTGAAAATGATAATCAACGTCAACAAATTTAGCCAGCGGGTGCAGGGGTGGCAGCAGGGGCGTGGGCGGGGGCAGGGGCCAACGACATGGAGCAAAGACAGGCTGTATAATGATCTAATAAATTTCATTACCACAGCAAGCAATTTTTGCATTTGTCGAGGCAGGGGGGTTGTAGGAGGTTGGGAAGCTGATATGGCATAGCTACTAGCTACTATTTTGGAGGCGTGGCACGAATGTTGTTTGCTTGTATGTTTCCTGAGGTATGCTTTAAGTTATGCTTCTTCTTCTAACTCTTACTCTCTGTCAGGTGTTTAAACTTTTTTGGCAGGGGGGGCCGGAGCATAAGGAAGTTCGCTGTACTTGAAACTTGTGAACCCAGGACGAGTCATCGACCCACTTGGAGCTGCGCTACGTCAATTGGCAATGCCGGAAAGCCCCGGAAAGTAAGCTGCATATGTCAGCAGTTTCTTCAGCTGATTTTTTACGCTGCTCGTTTGCTTTGGCATTGGGATTTGTCGTCGAGTTCTTTTTTATATTTTATATATATTTTGGCGTTTGCCATTTGCCTGCGCATGCCATTTTTTTTTTTTGTTTTTTATTTATTTTAGTTATTTGCTTTATTGCGGAAATTTGTAAATTTGCTAAAGGGGTTATTGCGTATGCTCATGGGAACGGAAGTGGGTGAAGGGTTACATTAGCTTGAAAGGAAGGAAAAACAGCTAGAGCAATCTAATATTTGTTAAGCTGCTTATTTGTAACTTGAGCATCAATAGATGTATATTAATTTTGATTTTAACTACAGTAGAATCCGGTTATAGCGCCATTCAAGGGACTATCCGAAAGGAGCAAAAAAAAATTTTTTTTTTATTTTATGGATGTCATGTTCGTAATAGGTTTTAAAATAAAACAAATTAATTTTTTATTCAAAACAAAAAATTCAATACAGTAGTAATACAGTTATTGCGACTTTCAAGGGACCGACGATTTTACGTCGTTATATCCGGAAGACAAAATCCAAGATTTTGTTTCTTTTTCGTATTGAAAAAACACAAAATCCATGATTTTGATTGCTTCTTTTAGCATTGTTAAAGAAATCAAATTTTCCTCTTTAACGTTTTTTTTTTGGTCGGCACGTCGCAATATCCGGTTGAATTGTGAAAAATCTCGTCGTTATAAGCGGTTTGACGCTAAAAGCGGAGACGTTATAAGCGAAGGCCGTTTCATATAAGTTTGTATGTGGACCAACCAAGCCATCGAGTTTTCGTCGCAATAACCGGACGGACGCTATAAGCGGCGTCGTTATAACCGGATTCTACTGTATATTTAAGTGGTAATAAAATGAGTACTATAATCAAATTATAAATAAATATTTATAACATCTGGTTTAATTTTCAAAGATTTTAATCTTGTGCATTAATCTATGAATTAATCTCTTGTTTAGGGAGTTGTTATTTATTTATTTATTTATTTATTTATTTAAGTGTCGACTAAGACCAGTCGGCCAAGAAAAATTTAATTATAAACTAATATTAATAATAATAAAATTGAAATTAAAAATAAATAAAACTTAATTTAAAAATATAAAAAAAAAATAAATTGGTAAAACTTTAAATAATTGCATTCATTCACGTTTCAATTTCGATTTCTATTTTGCAGCACGACTTTATTTTATTTAATTTATTATTTATTTTATCTAGTTAATAGTTTATAAAGCCAATGGCATAAAATAAAATAAAACCAAAGCAAAATAAAAATCCAACTAATAATAATTTACATATAATTTAAATTCATGTAATCTAAATCTTTCTAATTCAAATTTTAATTTAAATTTAAATTTTAACTTAAGTTAATTTTGTTTTTTCTTTAATTTATTAATCTGTAGTGACTAATGCAATAATTAATAAGTTTTATACTTGTATCATTAGGATAAAATATCTAAATAAAATAAAATAAATAAAGCAAATGTTATGCAAATAAAATGGAAAATGGTGAATTATGGTATGGTGAATTTGTTTTTTTTTTTTTTTGTTGTATCCCCATTAAAGTGCATTTAATTTATATTGATTTCAGCTATATTTAAGTGGTAATAAAATGCGTACTATAATCAAATTATAAATTTATATTTCTAACATCTGGTTTAACTTTCAAAGATTTTAATCTTGTGCATTAATCCATGAATTAATCTCTTGTTTAGGGAGTTGTTATACTTCAATTGGTAAAACTTTAAATAATTGCATTCATTCACGTTTCAATTTCGATTGCTATTTTGCAGCACGACTTTATTTTATTTAATTTATTATTTAATTTATTAATTAAAGTTTTTTTTTCACTTTCTTTTGCGTTTTCTTATTGGGTTTGATAGAAGCAAGAAGAAGAGAACTGCTTGCAAATAACTGTAGATCGCTCACATCTCTTGTGTGTGTGTATTGAGCGAGTGTTTGGTGGTGTGGGTGAGCACGCGACGCCCTTTTCTCCTCTTCTGCTACCGCTCTGCGCTGCCCTCTTCCGCTATCACAGTGAAAGAGCGTAGAGCCAAACGAACTCGGATTCGAACTCCTGCGAGTTCTCCGAATTCTTCGTCAGTTCGTTCGCCGCGTTCACTGCGAGTGGTCGTAGGAGGAAAGTGCGTCGCGTCCTCATCCACACCACCAAAGACTCTCACCACACACACACACACAAGAAATGTGAGTGATCTACAGTTATTTGCAAGCAGTTCTCTTCTTCTTGCTTATATCCAAGAAGAAAAAAATCAGCGCTTGAGCTAATAAGTGCAAAAAGTAATAGTTTAGCTAACCTACAACACTTTAATAAATTAAATAAATAATAAATTAAATAAAATAAAGTCGTGCTGCAAAATGGAAATCGAAATTCAAAAGAGAATGAATGCAAATTCATTAGTGAAAATGAATGAATGAAATGAATTTGTGAGAGAGCCAAGTCGGTTGAAATTGGGTGCAAAGAGAGAGAGAGAAAAGACGGAGCAGATCAGAAAAATCTACAAATAAATATTCAATTATTACTGTTTTTTTCAGTGTTTCCCCATTAAAGTGATTTTAATTCAATCGATCAGCCGATCAATATTGATACAAGTACAAAAATCTTTTTTTTTCTGTGCATTTAATTTCTATCTAGTTAAAGAAAATGTTATGAAAATGAAATGGAAAGTGGTGAATTATGGTATGGTGAATTTGTCTTTTGTGTTTTTTTTTTTGTGTTGTATGCCCATTAAAGTGCATTTAATTCCTATCTATTTAAAGAAAATGTTATGCAAATGAAATGGGAGGTGGTGAATTATGGTATGGTGAATTTGTTTTTTTCTGTTTTTTTTTTGTTGTATCCCCATTAAAGTGCATTTAATTTATATTGATTTCAGCTATATTTAAGTGGTAATAAAATGCGTATTATAATCAAATTATAAATTTATATTTATAACATCTGGTTTAACTTTCAAAGATTTTAATCTTGTGCATTAATCCATGAATTAATCTCTTGTTTAGGGAGTTGTTATACTTCAATTGGTAAAACTTTAAATAATTGCATTCATTCACGTTTCAATTTCGATTTCTATTTTGCAGCACGACTTTATTTTATTTAATTTATTATTTATTTTATTTATTAAAGTTTTTTTTGCACTTTCTTTTTGCGTTTTCTTATTTGGTTTGATATAAGCAAGAAGAAGAGAACTGCTTGCAAATAACTGTAGATCGCTCACATCTCTTGTGTGTGTGTATTGCGCGAGTGTTTGGTGGTGTGGGTGAGCACGCGACGCCCTTTTCTCCTCTTCTGCTACCGCTCTGCGCTGCCCTCTTCCGCTATCACAGTGAAAGAGCGTAGAGCCAAACGAACTCGGATTCGAACTCCTGCGAGTTCTCCGAATTCTTCGTCAGTTCGTTCGCCGCGTTCACTGCGAGTGGTCGTAGGAGGAAAGTGCGTCGCGTCCTCATCCACACCACCAAAGACTCTCACCACACACACACACACAAGAAATGTGAGTGATCTACAGTTATTTGCAAGCAGTTCTCTTCTTCTTGCTTATATCCAAGAAGAAAAAAATCAGCGCTTGAGCTAATAAGTGCAAAAAGTAATAATTTGGCTGACCTACGACACTTTAATAAATTAATTAAATAATAAATTAAATAAAATAAAGTTGTGCTACAAAATATAAAACGAAATTGAAAAGTGAATGAATGCAAATTCATTCTTGAAAATGAATGAATGAAATGAATTTGTGAGCGAGCCAAGCCGGTTGAAAATGGGTGCAAAGAGAGAAAGTGAAGACGGAGCAGATCAGAAAAATCTACAAATAAAAATAGAATTATTACCATTTTTTTCAGTGTTTCCACATTAAAGTGAATTTAATTCAATCGATCAGCCGATCAATATTGATACAAGTACAAAAATCTTTTTTTTTTCTGTGCATTTAATTTCTATCTAGTTAAAGAAAATGTTATGAAAATGAAATGGAAAATGGTGAATTGTGGTATGGTGAATTTGTTTTTTCTGTTTTTTTTTTGTGTTGTATGCCCATTAAAGTGCATTTAATTGCTATCTATTTAAAGAAAATGGTATGAAAATGAAATGGAAAATGGTGAATTGTGGTATGGTGAATTTATTTTTTCTGTTTTTTTTTTTTGTATCCCCATTAAAGTGCATTTAATTCCTATCTAGTTAAAGAAAATGTTATGAAAATGAAATGGAAAATGGTGAATTATGGTATGGTGAATTTACTGCAAATGGTAAGTGAATGCGAATGCAAATAAGCCACAATTATACATATAAAATAGCCAGAAATTATTTAAAATTTCAAATTATATTTCTCGGACTTTATCTGGAAACTTTATACGCTTTGGCATTCGAGAGTTGTGGCTGAACTTTCACAGTGTCATTAGCATTAAGCAGTTTAGCCTTACCCAATCCACTTGGCGACTGTCTGATTGTACCCAAATTTAGACCAAATGAGTGTAAGAAATTTGCATTTGTGCAAAATAGAAAACAATTTCGAACAATAGACCGACCACTCGCCCCTCCCCCAGGCCCCTCTCTCCCTGTCGCCCTGTCGCCCTGTCGCCCACTCAAATGTAATTTACTTAAGTGTTTCAAACGCACGCACATAAATTTTACTTGTTCAATCCGTCGGAGAGGGAAAGAGAGAAAATATTAAAAATATGCAAATTTGTCTCCTCAAGAGCAGAGTTGCCTTTTATGTGCACGCACAACCCTTTTTACATTTTTACATTTTGACCATATATGAGTGGCAACAGAAAATAAGAAATAACCAGAATGGGCGGTACAGATCAGTCGGACGGGCCCGACTGTCTTATACCCTGTGCCAAAGCTCGCGCTGCGCGCTCGCGTATACAGTATAAAATATTTTAAATATAATTTTTTAAAACTATCACACGGAGCGTAGCAGCAATTCTTCTTCTTCCATATTGTGTATGCCATGCTTTACAGGCTGCGCTGCTAAAGGGCGAGCGGCGTAACGCCTGTAATATTGTTTCGTTCATATCTTTTGTGTTTATTGGCCGATTTTAATGCGCTAGGATAGGTAACTACCATACACAAGAGTATATATTCCGAGTTTCAACGTTCTATGTTCAATATTACGCTTGTTATTCGGTTTTTAATGATTAAGGCGTAAAGGGGGCGTGGCATCAAAAATTTGTAAAAAGCCTCATCTGTGTCTGATGTAGACCTATCAACTACTTAAGAGAGAATTCATGTAAATATTTCAGTGTCTGTTAAATTGGCGAATGTATTTTATTTCATTCATTGTGGGCGGCAGGGGCGTGGCATTCAAGATTTGAAATAAACTTGATCTGCGTATGGTATACACCTTTCAAAAGAGACCATAACGGCTGCTCTAGCTTTTATAGTTGCTGAGATCTACGCACTCATCCAGACGGACGGACAGACGGACAGACAGACGGACATCGCTATATCGACTCAGCTCGTCTCCCTGATCAAGAATATATATACTTTGTGGGGTCTGCCACGCCTCCTTCTGCCTGTTACATACATTCTGACAAAGTTATTAACCCTGTTTTTCCCATTTTTCAAATGGGCACAGGGTATAAAAATAAAATGACAAAAACAACAAGAAATGCGCAGAAAATTTTCATATAATCCCAAATAGTTTCTCAGAAGGTCCGCCACACTCCATTTGGCAAATATAATAAATGTTTTGCTTTATGAAAATTGTCGTCTTTCTTATTTTTCTGTATTTTCTCAGTTATTTTGTTTTTCTTTTTGTTGCTGTGGCTAAAATCTGCCTATCTGGTCAACGCAGTTCGGCCAGGAAATTAATGTGCGTAATATTATAATGTTGCATTCAACTGTCGCTTTATGCCCCGGCCAATTGAGCGTAATAAGTGCTATGGATGTTCTCAGATTTTGAAAGGAATTAATGGTAATATAGAGCAATAATTTAGGGCTAACTGTACGGATATAGACAACTGTTTCAAAATCTTGTACAGTAGAATCCGGTTATAACGACGCCGCTTATAGCGTCCGTCCGGTTATTGCGACGAAAACTCGATGGCTTGGTTGGTCCCCATACAAACTTATATGAAAGGGCCTCCGCTTAGAACGTCTCCGCTTTTGACGACAAACCGCTTATACCGACGAGATTTTGCACAATTCAACCGGATATTGCGACGTGCCGAACAAAAAAAAAACTTTAAAGAGGAAAATTTGATTTCTTTAACAATGCTAAAAGAAGCAAACAAAATCATGGATTTTGTGTTTTTTCCATACGAAAAAGAAACAAAATCTTGGATTTTGTCTTCCGGATATAACGACGTAATATCGTCGGTCCCTTGAAAGTCGCTATAACCGGATTCTACTGTATTAATGTTTTTGTTTTGATTAAAAAATTAATTTGTTTTGTTTTAAAACCTATTACGAACATGGCATCTATAAAATAAAAATAAAAAAATTTTTTTTGCTCCTTTCGGATAGTGCGTCTGCCGGATATAACGACGTAAAATCGTCGGTCCCTTGAATGTCGCTATAACCGGATTCTACTGTATTTTTATTGGGAATATTAAATCTCTTTTAAAAATTTAAACTAAATTTTTGCTTTAACTTTCGAGCTATTCTACATTTTGCTTCAATTTTCTTCAATTTCCCGCTTTGTGATTACACACAATAGCACTGAGTGCTCATATTTTTTGAAACGACTCAATTTCGCTGCACGTTCCGGCTGGTCATGCTCAAATACTACAGTGTCAATACAGGAATTTCTATTTGTACAACCAATAATCATCACATTTCCGCAAACACTTGAGCGCAGTGTGAGTGAGACACAGAAAGAGAGGAATAGAGAGAGAAATAGAGAAAGAGAGAGATAAAAAATCAGAGGCAGCCTGGAGAAAGCAGCATGAAAATTTCATGGCCATCGTCAATGTGGCCACTGCAACAAATTCAAATACTCATAAACGACGAAAAATGACAGATTAACACAAATATTGATACAGCGAACGGGAAATCAACCCACACACATACACGCCCACACCCACACACACACACATACATCTGTCTGAGGGTCTGGCACTTAAGCCAAGTCGAAGTAGCGTTGACTTTTGGCTGTCACGCCCTGTGGCCGCAGGATATCGCATTGACCAAGCTCTGTACGATGGGAAAATTTGCATATTTTGCCATAAATATTTTTATTGCGTTGTAAAATCACTGCGAATTAATAGTATAGCTAATTTATTAATATTTTGTTTCAATTTTACAGTACTCTTTTGATTAAAATTTAAATTTTAAACTCTTACATTTATAAAATATTTATTTGTAGCATTGGTTTCTTTTTTATTCATTCAAAAGGATATTTTTATTTAAAATATAATATAATATTTAATTTATAACTATTTAATTTCAGTTTCGTAAAATTCATTTAATGAAAATTAAAATATTAAATCAATCAATTTGATTCATTTGTTACTTTTTTATTATTAATATTTTTAATGTTTTCAAAAATGTACAAATAAACTATAGTTAATTTATTAATCTTTAATTTAAATTTTATAGATTTATTTTGATTAAAATTATGATATGAACTGAACTATCAAACTATTTAATTTTCAATTTATATGTTTTCAATATTAAATCATTTAAAATTCAGCACCAGTATTTATATTATCAAATATAATATTATATTTAATTTATAATTATTTAATTTCAATTTCGTAAAATTCATTCAATAAAAATTAAAATATTATATCAATCAATTTGATTCATTTGTTACTTTTTTATTAATATTTTTAATGTTTTCAAAAATGTACATATAAATCATAGTTAATTTATTAATCTTTAATTTTAATTTTGTAGAATTATTTTGATTAAAATATGATATCTGAATTATCAAACTTTTTAATTTTTTTTATTTATTTATTTTCAATAGTAAATCATTTAAAATTCAGCATCAGTATTTGAATTTTTAAAAATAAATGCCATTTACCAATGGCTAGCATAATATTTAAACAATTATTTTCTATTAAATAGTATTTTTAGAAAAATTAATACAAGCCACAAATATGTACGTTCTGCCCATCGTACACTCGCGCAGCGTGGAGCGATTTTGTTGATGCTGTTCGCGTTCCACGTAGCCCGCATTGTTTTGAATAATTTGCACTAAACATGAAATATTAATGAGCATTTTTTTGTGATTTTTTCGCTGTATTTATTTTTGGTTTTTTGCTTTTGGCAACGCTGCGTATACGCAATAAAATTGAATATGCAGCAAATGTTGACGTGACTGGGCCCGAGTGGACCAACGATAATCACTTGAAGCCGTCAGCTGGAATATCGCCGGCTTCTTCATTAGGCAGTCTATAAAATGTGAAACTAACTAAAAAGATAGAAAAGAAACTTCTTGAAATAATCCAACATGTGAACTTAAGTACTTTCTGCCCTTGTGCATGGCAATTGTGCTGCGTGTGCAGAAAATTATGGCAGAGAGGGGAAAGGGGAAATTTTAACTGAACGTAGGCTGATTTGGGGTCTACATAAATTTAACTTTTAATGCGCTGCGTACGCGAATGTGTAAAAGATTATCTTTATTGGCCATTAATTCATATTTAAGCTGGTGCGGCAAAAGAAAAAGGCGCCATGAGCCATGAGCCATGAGCCATCCGCCTTGCGCCTTTGCTCCCCCTCTCCTTCTCCTTCTCCTTCCTTTCAGCCACATACAAACATGTATAAAATTGTTCTCGTTTCTCGCTTTATTTTTGTGCTTTTTGTTTTTTGGAAAACGTTTGTAAAACACTGGATTTACGAAAGGATAAAATTATGCTTTGTAAAACAATTAAGTGGCATTATTTATGGCCGCTGACCCCATGCCAATTGCCATCCACTTAGAGGCCTGCCACGCCCACTGTCCCAACCGACGCCAAATGGTGCGTTAGTATACGTAATTGCTGCCAGGGGTGAACTCAGCTACTGGAGCTTATTTATGAACCCCACTAATAGCCCAGCCACTGCCTGTGCCCTGATGTATGTGTGGGAAACCCCGTTCTGCCCGGCCAACTGTAGGTCTGAGGTCTTAGCCCGGCTATAAGTGATTATGTGTGTGGCTTAGTATTTAATTAGTGTGACAAATGTACAAGTTTCAATTCTAATAGAAGAATTATACTTAGCTGTTAAGTTCAATAAAAGTACATAATTGATTATTTTAACCAAGCACGAAATGAAAACCTTTTCAACATTCTATGATTTGCCCTTGCATACAGCATTTTTTGCCTCTTCATTCAGATAAAAAATAACTATTTTGTGCTGTGAAATGAAGCTCTTAAACATAACAAACAAACATAAAATATATTTACGAATTTGTTTCTTACTTTTAGTTGTTAATTTAAAATTATATTTTCGTTCTTTTTGTCAAAGCCGTTAATTAGACACTGTACTTTAAAAAAGTAAAAGGGTCTATTAATTTAGTGCAAATGACAGATGTAGACAAAATCTGG
>JAWNNJ010001018.1:0-13274 GCA_035045125.1 Hypselothyrea guttata
TCGGGCAAGCCCGACTGTATTATACCCTCTACCAAAGATCAGCCTTGCTGGTACAGTATTCTATTTAAAATATATTTTCAATCTAATTCAATTTCTATTCCGAATACCAACTTTCTATGTTGAATAAAAATATTTTATTTATATTATTTCGCCGCTCGAATCAGCTAACGATTAATAAATATAACCGATACCCAGGGAACACCACGAGGAGGCCAATGGTATATCGGGATATTATTATATATACCATTGCCTACTACTGCTTACATATACATCAAAATTAAATAACAAAAAAAATAAAATTTCTTTTATTAATCATAATTCTTTTAATTATGGACCGATTTAATTGAAATTGCAGAATTGGTAGATATTAATCATCTCCACAGTTCGTAGAAGAAAGAATTTATTTAGATAGATTTATAAGTCTTAAATTGGTCAATTTACTATATTTATGGCTATTGCTCGCGGTAGGCGCGTGGCATCCAAAATTTGGAATAAACTTGCACTGCGTATGGTTTACACCTTTTAAAAATGACGGCTGCTCTAGCTCTTATAGTTGCTGAGAGCGATGCGTTCATACAGACGGACAGACAGACAGGGCTAAATCAACTCCGCTCGTCCTCCTGATCAAGAATATATATACTTTGTGGGGTCTACCACGCCTCCTTCTGCCTGTTACATACATTCTGACAAAGTTAATAACCCTGTATTTCCCATTTTTCAATTGGTACAGGGCATACAAATATAAAACTGAACTTATTTTCAAATATAAGCAGTCAAACTTTGATTAAACCCGTCAGCTTTTCTAATCTTCAAAGGCTGCTTCAAATGCCATATATTTTCGTAGGAAGCATTTCTACAGCAACAATTTATAAAATTTCAAAAATTCTCAAATTATTTAAATTATCTTTTTTGTATATGTTTAGTCATTCTTATTGATTTTAAGAGCTTTGTGCCAACCCTCAAATAATACACCGTAGCCAAGGCATTTCAACGGCCACAACAGAAAATTTCATTCAAATAAACGATAAGTAGCGCATCGACCGACCGCCACATCTGGTGGCGCGATCGAAAATCCGACTATCGGTTATCAATTCTTTCAAGAGCAAAACAACGCGCGTCCTGCGTGCTGAAAAGAATTTGTATTAAAAATGAGCATAATTATGAATCAATGGGATTTCAAAGATCTGCGGGCCAAACTGGATGTGATGGGCTTCAACCAGACGCTGCCGGTGCTGGCGATGCCGCTGGTTGGAGCCATTTTCGGGGATTTAATCAAGACAACCGAATGCCTGCGGGATACCAAGCGACAAGTTGCTGATTTATTAGAGGTAAGCAGCAGAATTTATTGGAATCTATTTTAATAAACTAATCCCTAGGAGAAAACATGCTGGGAACTCGGCGCTGAGCCCTATAAATGCGACAATTCGCGTTTACTCGCCGAGTGCAATGAGCTGCACTTGCAACGCCTCAAGGAGCAGGAGGACTACGAGCTGCGCCTTTGTGGTAGATAATTAAAATGATATAAATACACAAATACAATATACATACATGCTATATGCCAACAGAATCGGAGCGTAAAATGCGCAGCCTGCATACGGACAAGGAGCATCTGAACAATCACATTGCCGAGCTGCAGAGCCAACTGGACGCATTGCTCTCCAAGCAATTGATGACTGCGGCGACGGCCAAGCGCACGCAAACCCTGACACGACAGAGTATGTATAGAAATATAGTATACAGCTAGAGTTAGGCCAGCGAGAGTTAATCCAGCGAGAGTTAATCCAGCGAGAGTTAGGCAAGCGAGAGTTGGGTCAGTGAGAGTTGGGTCAGTGAGAGTTCAGCCAGCAAGTGTTCGGCCAGTGAGAGTTGAGCCAACGAGAGTTGCGGCAGCGATAGTTGAGCCAGAGAGAGTTCGGCCAGCGAGAGTTAGGCCAACGAGCGTTCGACCAACGTGAATTCGACCAGCGAGGGTTTGGCCAGCTAGAGTGTTATACATAAGTGCAACAGTTTACATACTTATTTAACATACAAATTAAAAAAAAATTGATATAATATTGTTCATGCAGTTGAGCTTTTTGTAAAAATGCCAATATTTATTTCAATTCAATATTTTTTATTTTTGAATCCCCAGATATCTTAGTTTTAAACTTTAATTACATTGAAAATTTAACTTACATTTCTATACTGTATTTTTTGTTTAAAATTCTGTAAAATTAAATAAATAAATATAGCATTAATCACGACATAACTACCTCTACTTGCAGCTAAAAAGCCTTTTATAACCACTGTGCGCTCGGGAGAGGTTTTGCCCTCCGCCTTCAGCGTTGCTTCCAAGTCCTCGCTCAAGTGCACCAAGTGCAATGCAGGTTTTCCCATAACGCCAGGCCACAGCCGGGAATATATGCTCAGCCAGACGAGCGCTTCGGAAGAGCTCGATCGACTGAAGAATGAGCTGAAGAGCACGGACGAGCAGCTGGAGTTCTACAAGCGCAAAGTGGAGTCTAGAAACCGCGAGATACGCAGGCTCAACGATATGCTGACTGGCGGACGTCCGGCCGTGGCCTTGGCCAAGGATTGTTGCTACAAGGATGTGGGCACGCTGTCGCAGGACATTGATCTGCTGCAGCGCGAGAAGAACGAGCTGGTGGCTCAGGTCTACGATTACAAGGACAAAATGCACGATGCGATGCAGCGCGCTGTGCTGCTTGAGGAGGACAAGCGCAAGCTGCAAATGCAGCTGGACGAGATTAAAACAACAGCGCTGCACATGGAGCAGCAGGCCAATTCCGAGCTGGATGCGCGTGAGCAGCAGCTGCATCAGCTGCAGTTTGAGCTCAAGCAGTCGCAACAGAAACCGATGGATGGTCAAGGCGACAAGCTGGGGCTGAACGAGAAGCTTAATCTGCTGACGCGTCGGGAGCAGGAGCTGCAGGCGCACAACGAGAAGCTCAGAAAGAAGCTGCAGAAACTGGAGAGCAAGATGACTGAGCTGCAAAAGGAGCTGCGAGAGCATGGGCAGCAGGAAACTGTCACAGTCGATGAGGAGAAGATTCGCCTAAAGTCCGAGCGCGATTTCTTCCAGAAGGAATATCTGCGTCTGTTTAGCAAGTCTGGTTCCGAATCGGAAATCGCCTTTCTGCAGTCACAGATCCAATCCAAAGACGATGAACTGCGCGCGCTACGCTCCGAACTATGCCTAGGGGCCGCCAACATGCTGCACCTCTCACCCCGCAAAAGAAGTGGAATGCACTGCGACAGCTTGCCCTCCGCCAGCTCCGGCCTCTCCAGCAATCGCAGCGACTGCGTTCAGGCCGCCATCCAGCGCGTGGAGCGGGAACGCGACTGTGCGCGCACTGAACTCGAGCGAATACGCTGCGAACGGGACACCTTACGTGAGAAGCAGCTGAGCAGCGTCCAACTGCATGCCGAGGAGCTGCAGACACTGCGCCAGCGCAACGAGGACCTGCAGGACCGTCTGCGGCAACTGGAGCATGACATACGTGAGCTCAACTCGGCTCGGGTGCCCGCAGAGACGCACAACGTGTTCCTCAAGGAAGACGTGGCACAGCTGAAGCAGCAGGTCGCCAGGCTGCAGACGGAGCTGACAACGCTGAGCAAAGAGAATGCGCAAATCACGTAAGATTATTACAGTGTAAGCCAGTAATGGCGGGGCAGATCAGTCGGGCGGAAGGCTACAGTCGGACGTATTATTAGTATTAGGGGGGTCTCCCTGCTGAAACTAAAGCGTGTCCATCAGTCCAATGTCCCGAACGAAGTCGAATATCTTTATCGGACTTAGGACGCCTATCTCACTTTCTGACATTATAAACCTTCCCAGAATAAGGTGTCTTTTGCGTGTTATCGCACAGCAATTTGTTAGAATATGCGTTGATGTTTTCACCTTCGCGTTGCAAAACCTACAGCTGCCATCGCTGCCTAGTTTCTTGAGGTGTCCCTACACCTTACATTGTCCCGTCAGAAGACGGTTTCTGCTGAAACCTCTCCGGATTGTGAGTACCCAGATTGTGAGTACCGCAGATGCGACCAATTCGATCTCTACAATTATGCCTCTTCTGGTGCTTATAGTTTGCAAGATGTTTGGGGCTGCTGGGGATTTTGTGGTAAGCGATGGATATGAAAATTCTAAAACAAACATGATCAGCGTACGGTATAGGGATACCTACATCCGAAATTTGCATTTCTTGTTCTAGAAGTTTGCGAGATCTAGAGGTTCATAGGAACAACGGACAGACAGACTATACCAAATAGACTCATCTTGTTGTCTGGGATCTGCCACACCTTTTTCTGGGTATTACACACATTTCCCATTTGAACTAACTTAAAAGACCCTTTAAACTTTTTTAAAGTACAGCTTATAACAAAATGTAACCTCTTGCTAATACCTTCCCTGATCCGCAGTATGCTCAATGAGCAAAACGAACGCATCGTAGCGGATTATCAGAGCAAGCTGCTCGTTGCAGAGCGTCAGCGTCAACAGGCCGACGCCAGAGTCTGCTCATTGGACACCAGTCGGGAAGGCAATCGCAACGAACTCTCACAACTGCGCACAGATATCGCTGCACTGCGTCAGACCTACATAGCGCTGGAGAATGAAAAGGACACGCTGCTGGTGAGTGGGAACAGACAGTATAAATCCTACTAGTTTACACCTAACTTAAATTGTTTCTAGAATCAATTGGATAACAAGACGGAGCGTCTGTATAAATTGGAATACGAGCACAAGGATTGCAAGCCAAAGCGACACTCGCTTGAACAGAGGGTGCTGGAACTGCAGGCGCAAGTCGAGTGAGTAGTTAAAATAATTACTAGATTAAGTTGTGGAGATGCTGTAGATGCAAGAGTTGTTTTTAAAACTAAGCATCTTAAAGGCTTCTGTGATCAGTGTTTAGTTAATAGTTTAGAAATCAGGCTAAAACCTTTATGTTGAATATGTTCAGCATGTTTCATGGTCAAAGGTCCATAAATTTAGTCTCGTAACGTAATTACGCTGGATTAAAAAAATGTAATCTCATTTGCCAACATATGACACTTCTACTTACCACTTGAAAGGGTGTTCAGACTCTTTATATATAATCACAAAAACTGCCTTTTAGTTATGATAATGGTAAACATATTCAATAAGCTTTATTCATATTATCTACAGTTGAGTTAAGCATTTATACAATTAGCTGGAGTAATACATTCATGGCACAATCTCTCAACCTGGCGCCTGGTTAGCCAAATATATCTAAGAACCACCTAGAAGTAAACGAAACGATTAAAACGAGCTCGAGAACTCTTCTCAAATCTTACAAGCATGCAACCATAAAACAGAGGAAACAAATAGTAAAACCTGTGAGAGGAAGAGAAGGGTTTAGAGCATGCGCGGAGTAGGAGCCACCACAATAGAGTTTGATAGAGGAACAGTTAAAGGAGAACAGTGCACGTAAGGGAGAATAGTTCGTCTAAGGAAAAACAGTTCACGTAAGGGAGAACAGTTCACGTAAGGAAAAAGAGTTCATGGTAGGGAGAACAGTTATTGTGAGAAAGAACAGTTCCCGTATGGGAGAAGAGTTCACATAAGAGAGAGAACAGTTTAGGTAAGGGTGAACATTTCAAGTTAGAGAGAACAGTTCTCATGACGAATGACCTTTTTCGTGCGGGATAACAGTTGAAAGAGTTAAAATAGAGAACAGTTCGTATAGGTGGAAACAGTTGAGAAGAGTTGACGAAAGGGGAAATAAGTTCACGTGAGTGAGAACAGTTTGTGTAAAGGAGAATAGTTTTGCAGGGGAGAACCGTGCAATAGAGCAAGAAGAGTTCACGAGAGAGGAAATCAGTATAGGAAATCGTATAGGTGGAAACAGTTGAGAAGAGTTGACGAAAGGGGAAATAAGTTCACGTGAGTGAGAACAGTTTGTGTAAAGGAGAACAGTTTTGTAGAACAGTTTTGTGCAATAGAGCAAGAAGAGTTCACGAGAGAGGAAATCAGTTCACGTGAGAAAGGGTTTGTAGTAGTTCGCTGAAGTATTTCGAGTTCTGTCGCTCGATGGTTAAGTACCTCGCCAGGCTGACGCTGGGCGCACTGCAATTGTGCGTGCCCGCATGATCAGTCTCGGCCGGCGTATAGCCCGGCCGGCAGACGCATTTGGCTCGGCCGGCATGGCCCAGATGCAGGGTGCCATTGGTATTGGGCTGCGTCTTGAGCGGCTCCAGCCACTGGCCGGCGCCACAAGGTCCGCGGGTGTAGAGCTTGTGGCATTGGCCGTTCATCTCGACCATGCCGGGTGTTGCTTCGCAAATGCTGCGCTCCTGATCGCTGTTCGAGGAGCACTGCTGATCCAGGTTGGTGATGACGCCCGCACAGCCGCAGACGCCGTTGTAGGAGATGCCATCGATGGATGGACGTGCTGTGAAGTCAAAGACCACCACCTGGTGGAGGGAGCAGGGTCCCTGGGAACCTATTCGATAACAGGAATCCTCAGTGGGAAAGTAGAGACGGTTCTTGCCACAGAAGTTGCGCATGCACGTGGTGCCATTCACCAGGAACTCATTGGCTCCACAGGGACCACGCGTATAGAGGCGATAGCAGATGCCGTCGGTCCAGGGCACGTAACCCTCCTTGCACAGGCACTGCGCATGTGGCAGCAGCTGCAATGTGTTCGATTCCTGGTCGGGTTCAACTTCATCCGGTATGCGGAAGATGTGACCAGGTGGACAGGGCCCAGGCGTGTCTGCAAGGGTTTACAAAGTATTTAATCAGATTATTATATGAACTATTGCTTCGCTTACCCAGCTCAAAGCACATTTGCTGTGGGGCATGATAGTGTGGCAGATGCCGCTGGCAATCGCAACGTCCGCCAGGCAGAAATATATGACCTGGCGTGGAACAAGGTCCTTTGGTGTAGTGCTCGTAGCAGGACTCCTCCAGCTCATAGAAGTAGGGCGACAGTTCACCGAATGCCTCACATCGGCACTCGGCCAGCTCATCCGCATTGTGCATCAGCAGCTTGCCCCGTATGCAGGGACCCTTGGTGTGCTTGGGGTAGCATTTGCCATCCCTGGGCCAGTAGAGCATGTCGTCGTTGCACTGTAGCGGACGCTTGCAGCTGCCCCAGCGGTTGTCGGCCCTACTTAGGGAAATATATAGTTTAGGTATATACAAGGAAATTCGGGTAGGCTAGTCAGATGCCTATAACGTCATCAAGTGATGTGAACAATCTATTAAATTGTTCTTGTTTTCTAAAGCACGCTTTTATGCGAGTAAGACAAAACATGCAATATTAAATCTTTAGTAACTTCTGTATTTGTTAACCGATTTAGATGCAATTTTTAGTATACAGTGGCGAGCACATGTTGATACATGTTTGCCGCTTTTTAACTATTTTGTCTGTAAAACCAAAAAAAATGCTTCGATCTTCGTGATTCTTTTTTTCTCTTATTGCTTAATATTATTGAAAAAGGGATCAACTACATTTGTTTCCCAAAAACGGCGATTTCGTAAAAAACAATTTTTTTTATGAAAATGGTCAAAGTATCCACTTTTGCTCGTTTTTAGCTTTTTTTGTTTTTAATTGTTTTTAAAATATCTGGACCCAAGAACTTAAACTTTTATTACACTAATTATGGAATTGGGGATACTATAAACTAGATTTAGTATGTGCTCTCCTGGAATCTTGCACCACTCCGCCCCTCACCCGGTTCCAAAGATCACCCAATCCTCTAGAGAAGATTCGTTGCTCACGAACTGGTTCTTTGGCGGATCTAAAAATTTTTGGTTGGTTTTACATCTGGGCACTGGACAGGCCAGTGTAAGTCCGAAAAGGACATAATATTGGCGCTCCTGGACCTACAAAACCCCTCCCACATCTGCTCCCCGACAGAGATGCACGAACTGTGGAGCATGGTATGACCACTAGGATAAACACTTGGCCAAAATAAGATGCGGCGGCTATGGATATATCCATAAGGGAGTGGATGACATTGATTCCATTGCTCAGGATTGGTCTAACGGGAACCAGCGAGCAGGAGAAATCTGACGTATCGGAGAAAAATGTAGCGCCACGACTGAGATCTTCCAAGGATCACAAGGAACCAGTAATGCTCCCCGCAGTCGGACTGAAATCTGTTTATTTAGGTCTCATCTGACCAATATAACCTATTTCCAATCTTCCATGCTCCATTGCTTTTGCTTCCTGATAGGTTTCAGTCGTGGCGCTACATTTTTCTCCGATACGTCAGATTTCTCCTGCTCGCTGACCATTTTCATAAAAAAAAATTGTTTTTTACGAAATCGCCGTTTTTGGGAAACAAATGTAGTTGATCCATTTTTCAATAATATTAAGCAATAAGAGAAAAAAAGAATCACGAAGATCGATGCATTTTTTTAGATTTTACAGACAAAATAGTTAAAAAGCGGCAAACATGTATCCACATGTGCTCGCCACTGTATATTACTACTATAACATAAACAGTAAACAGTGATATGGGGTTTGGCTACATTTCATATACATACATGTGTTGTTATAGTACATTCTATTGCTGTACTGATTCTATACTTATTAAAATACATTAAAAAAAAAAAAAAAGTAAACACCCAATGACAATCTTCTAGAATAATTTTTAAGTATTTTATTTGATTTTAAACGGTTATGGGGTGTAAAAATCGGGATTTTTAATAAACCTGATCTGCGCACATCTATTTACATTCAGAAAAAAAAAATATTATTTGATACAAGCCAGAAACGTGTCAATAATTCTTATGCGGAGTTTACTTGATCTGAGAACGAACGTTTCCAATTAAAGAAATTCTCATCTAATCCAGAATTTGCTAATTTTACCTTAAACTAAACGCGCTTTTGAATAATATGTAATAAAGAACAGTGTTTTAAATTTTTTTGTCTTAAAGTAAATTATATTTTTGTTCAAATTTACCCTAGTTGTATATTCTTAATTGTTGAACTATTCCGCAATTTTGTTTGGAAATTTGGAATTCAATTAAACTTGGAAATTAAAGAATATGTCTGGCTCTACATTTTTAAATTGGCTTATATATATGCATTATCCTATCTTCCATGCCTTTCCCTATTGAACCCTTTTCCACAAAGTTAAACTACCCTTTTTTTTTGGCCATTTTCTGGGTACAGGTCATAAAAAGCAGGTCTATCACTGTAATACTTACCGCTTTACCTGGTCCGGCATGGGCTGAAAGTATTCCCCCAGTTGGCAGGGACCCCGCTCGTAGAGCTTGTGGCAGGCATTCGTCAATGCACTTAGAGCCGTACCGGGCGGACATCTACATTCCGCCGCAGGCACATCCTTGCGTTTTGCACTCACTGGCGTTGGACTAAGTTCCATGGTCTCTGGGCACGGATAGCCCAGCGTAAAGATTTTGAAGCATTTCTTGAGGGGTGTCCAGTATAGAAGTTGCCAACCGCCAGCCATGGTGGCACAGGGATTCTTAGCGGGATCACTCCAGGGAGGGGGCACGATGCCAGCGGAGGCCTGATGTTGTGTCAGCAGCAGGAAGAGGCAGGTGAGGGCCTGCAGGGCGGACCAGCAGACCAGCAGCTTGCGACGTTTCATGCGCATAATGTTTGGAGTGCCAACAACAAACTGCAAGTGAAAGCAATTGCTGAAGTTATTAAAATTTAATACCCTTTTAAAGTATGTATGGGGTATGATAATTTGGTGTAAATATTAGATGATTAGGTGGCTGTGCTAAGATATTTAGGCTCATTTATATGTACATTTAACAGTCAAATATCTTCTTAAATTATGACTGTACCCGTCTAAGCAGAAAGGTCGCTAAGTTTTATGCAAATGAATTCTAGGCAGGTGTTGTTTAGTATTATACTAGCGTATTAAAATGCGTAAAGAGAATTAGCAGAAATTCTACGAGTCAAAAATGTCTGTCCTGCTGCTTAAGTTGGGATATGATAGGTGCATAATAAGTCTGAAATAGAGTTTAGCTGATTCTATATTACATTTGTGTCAGTATTAATTAGTTTTTAAAATTTTACAACGTATGATATAAATATTTATTGTTAAAACACTTTACAACTACTTCTAAAACTTCGCTTATTTGTTTATTTCTGAATCTCTGGCTCTATAAAAGCTGATATAGGAAATTTGGTATATGGACTGCTCAATTTAAAGCTCATGAACTTTATTTCGATAGTGTGATAATTCACACGTCATAAATTCTATAATACGTCATAATTCTATCTATTATAGTTATAATATTTCTATAAATATTTGTGAATATCAATTCAGGCCTATATTTTATACAAATTTGTCGTAGGCAAAGATAGTTTCGATACCAGCTCCATTTAGCTGCATATACATGTATAGATAGATCAAATATCTATCAGCTTATAATGCCCGTATATTTTGCTTGCTCAGGCAAACTCGACTGTAGCCTTCACGCTGATTTGGCACTCTTTAAGTTAAGCCGGCGCCTATTCGATATCAGCTGCTGTGAATTTGATTCATTAAAACGAATGATTGATGGATTTTCAATTGAATTATTTAAAATTAATTTGCTGAACTGTTGGCTGTGGCTGCTGTTCAGAGTGTGAAGATTAAGAGCTGGAGAAGGAGGGGGAGAAGAGTTGCAGAGACAGCGGGAGAGCTGGAAAAGCCGGCTCTGTCGCATTGTTAAAGTTGTAATTTGTATGCGTGATTTTAAAGCGAGTCCAATTTAAATTAGCCAACATTTTCGATTCGCAACAACAATAAAAAGATGCAAACCACAACAAACCAAAAGCTAAAGATCAAGTCAAAGGCAAACTACAGAAAACCCCAAAAGAGACAACAACAAAAAACAAAAAAACCAGTAAGCGTCCGAGCGCGGTTAACCATGACCCAAATGCACATTTATCTTGACTTCTTTTCAAGCAGAAATCTTCTGCTGGCCAACGGACCTGCTAATGTCTCTCATAATCGATGAGAGGCATTTTATGTAATAGCCGTATATGGCATGGTGCTCTGATGACGAAACTGGTAAATGCTCAGGCGGTGCAACCAGCCAAGCGCTGCTGGAAAAGCGTGCAACAAACACACACACACATAGATATACAGTCTGCACCAGTTCCCCAGTTTTCCAGACAACAAAAAGCAACAGACAAACGTACAAACGCTAAAAAAAACAGCTGCGGCTGCCACCGACTTGGCTATAAATAATGCCACAGCCCAACCGCAGTTAGACGCTGCTTTTAGCCACTCTGCCTGTTCCATAAAAGGTATATTGTGTTTGTGAAAAACATTTAACTAGCATATAGTTACAGCATTTGAATAATGAATACCAATATTACTATCAGAAAAGGCGATTCAACAAAATAATTAGTTAATACAGCTTTTATTTCTAAACTTAAATAAAACATAAAGTGTTTAACTAGCTGCACCATACAAATAATAAATACCAATATAATTATCAGCAAAGCAAATAAAATCATATAATTATAATTAATTGGAGTCTCCATCAGTCGTAAATTTAGCTTTAAAACCTAAACTTTATTACCATAATATGGCGTAAAAATAAACAATGAAATATTTGTGCTTTTAGCATTAGAAATTCGTAAATTAAAATGATTTTTATCGATTTTTTTTGGATACCTTATGAATTCATTTATAATTTAATTGTTTTAAATTAAATTTTGCATTTTCAATTATCTAAATAAATTCGATCAATATATAAATATTTTCTGGTTCTTTTCCCAAATAATTATCTTATTCTTTTTTGCAAATTAATTATTTCCAATTCTATTCGACTGTTGCCTTCGTAGTCGGCATTAGGTGTAAAAGTGGAGTAAGATCAAAAGTTTTTATTTTTTGTGTCCATCATAAAACTAACTTTGTCATGAAATTTACAATCCTTGCCCACAAGGAAAAGTTCTTAAAAAGATTTCAAAGCGAAAACTTCATGCTGAAATTTAATGTTCTCTACCCAACCAAATGTTTACTACTTTTACTTGAAAAGATTTAGCTTTAAATTCCCTTTGTAAATTTCTACTTTAATTAATGTACTATTTACTAAAAAAAAAACAAGCTGTTTTTTGCTGTGCTTCGATTAAAGAACTTCGTTTTTATCATTACATTTGTAATTAGCTTTCACGATTTTAGGGTAGTTAAATTATGTTCATGTGTGCTGAAGTGTGCGCTGCTGTCGGTGGCTTCCGACTGCATGCCGTATCTGTTGCTTCTTTTTGTTAGGGTTGGTTGCTGTCGTAACAGCAGCAGCAGCAGCAGCAGAGGAGGAGGGGCAGAGGAGCGGAGGAGCAGCAATAGCCGCAACAGGTTTCCTATTGCCGCATCTTCTGCAACAGCATAAAGAACACGGATTGGTTAGAGACAGACAGACAGGCGGATGGGATGGTTAAACACGCTGTTTGACAGTGTTGGGGCTTGATTAATATGCATATAAATATAATTTATAATAATTAACTTGGCTGTAGTTTGTTGTTAAATTTAAAGCTGTATTTATAATTGACGCACACTTTTGCTTAGCTCCGGATAAAGGCTTCACTTTTGGTATTAACAAAATTCGCGCACAACTTGCCTGAGGCAATGTTTTGGTTTCGTATTGGATTTTATTTTATTTATTTAATTTTTTATTTTATTTTATTTTTGTTATTTTATTCCATTTGCATGTTGTTTGTGTGGGGAGTTTTATCACATGCGGCAATGTCCGATTGCGAGTTTTGCAGCTAAATCCCAATGCCAATTCGCATACGTCTGGCTAACAAATTTTGTTTTTTTTTTTGGTTGTGCACACACACATACACACGCCAGACACATTTGTACACACATTAACACACACACACCCGACTCGTCCGTCCTATCGGTAATGCGACCGTTCGCCTGCGTTGCCAACAGACGTCTGAGCGGGGATCTGGCTTAAGCGCTACCTGGTAAGCGCACCACGCAGAATCTCTTCTGCGCGCTCTCTTTCTTCGGCGCTCTCTCAGCTGGGTTGTTTTTGTTTCTTGGTCTTGCGAGAGAGTTACACTGCGCTCTTTGTGCCAGTGCTGCCAACCTTAGCGGTATCTTTGTTAAAGAGCTAGAATGATATTTGTTTGTATTTACATATTATATAATAACACAAAATAGAATGTTTATTTTATGTCTAATAGTCAGCATTAAACGACATTAATAAAAGAATGTGTGTATTACATTTTTAAGAATATTATTTATGCATGAATCAATCAATTTATAAATTGAATCTCAAATGTGTTTTTTTTATTTATTTTATTTTTATTTTATTTATTTAAATT